>JBBCBC010000018.1:23389172-23564128 GCA_037126765.1 Stenogyne calaminthoides | reverse complement strand
AATTAATAAGTATAATTAAAAATAATTAATGGTATAACTAAACAAATTAATAAATAAAATAAATTATAACTCACCTTAGATCTCAAGTCGATCGTCAAGCGAGCAGTGGGGGCAAGCCATGATGATGAGCAGGCGAATCCGAGGCTCAACCCTCACGGAGATGACCGCCTTAAAGGCGGGATTCGCGAGTTCCGGGACCTGATCGTGGGCGGGTGGGTGTAGGTTCACCGTCAATCGAAGGATCCTCTTCCTCACCAAGTGCTCCTAAGGAACACCACCGCCTCCACCACCACCGTTGCCTCCACCACCACCATTCCACTATTGCCGCCACACCAATGTCCTTGCCACGCCCAATAGTACTCATCTGCATTATATAAAAAAATATGGATTTCATTTCACATAAGTTACTTAATTAAAATCACCTAAATTTACGTAGTTTATTTGTATTATTTTAAACCCATCCTATTTAACGCAACAATCTAACAATTCTAATATATATGTCACATAATAATTCTAACTAGACTAATTTTACTTTCTAACTAGACTAAACTAATTAAATAAAATTGACGTTCACTAATTAGTTTAGCATCCATATACATAATTAACTAATTACACTATTTAACATTAATATTAATTAATCTAACATTAATCAAATTAACATATATGTATAATATTTCGAATTAATCTAATATACATATTTCGAATTATATATATATATATATATATATATATATATATATATATAATCTAATAAGTATATAATTTTAAATTATATATATATATATATATTATATTTCAAATTATATATAAATATATATATATATATATATATATATATATATATATAAATATATATAATAATTTGAAAAATGAATGGTAAAAGTTAGAAAAATTATCTTCAAATTGAAGAATCGATGATATACGAATAAATCAAATGCACCAAATGCTCGGGATTAAAGCAACAACGAATGGCTTATGGCGGCGGTAATTTATTTGTGTAAAAACTTATAAGAAGGCTATGGAACTTATATAATAAAAATTTAGCGGCGGATTAGCGACGGTCACTCAAAAACTGTCGCCGATAGCGGCAACAATATCCGTCGATATATTCAAAAAATCCATCGCTAATCATTTCTGGAGGTGGAGGACCAAGTGTCGAGTCGCCTTGTGTCCAGGACGCATTTTTGACGATTTAAACCGTCGATAAATCCCTCGATTCGAATTATCCATCGCTAAACCATTGATATTTAGTTTTGTTAATAAGCAAATGTTTTTGTTGGGAGATGAATTTAATAAAAAGTTTTGATTAGATCCCAAAAACCCCGAGTATGACATGTTCGGGGATAATCTTGATGATCGAGTCGATTTGATTTAGATTGTTAAGAAGTTATCTGCACCATGTATAGTCAACAGATATAGATCGGAGTTAGATACTAAAAGACTCAAGAAGTGGCGGAAGAAATCAAGACTCAAGATGTCACTTTGAAGACATCAAGACTCAAGAAGTATCAAGTTAATCAAGACTCAAAGGTTATCAAGACACCAAGACTCAAGAAGTTGTCAAGAAACTGGACCCAGTATAACTGTTAAAACCAAAGACTCATTAAGTTACTAAAGAAATCAAGACTCAAGAAGTAATCGAAGACACCAAGACTAAAGATGTCATCAAGACCCAGAAGTCGTCAAGATAATCAAGACTCAAAGAAGTTATCAAGACATCAAGACCGTGATGTCATCAAGACTCAAGAAGTCAAGACATCAAGACTTAATATGTCACCAAGACTCAAGAAGTCATCAAGACATCAAGAAAGATGTCATCAAGACACTAAAGACTCGTGATAAATATTGAAGACATCAAGACACAAGATATGAAGACCCAAAGAGTTACTAAAGAATCAAAAGAAGATATCAATACTAAAGATAACTCCTCAATGTTCGTGAGGCACTCAATAATATCTATTCAAGACTACAAAAAACCGAGAAAAAATGCAAAATATTCGTAAAAGTAGATATTGCCCAAAACATTCATATGCGGACAAAAGGAACTAAGTCTAAGTGTTGTTTAAGGTTATCTCATTCGGAGAGATTGACCAAAAAAGCGATTATGTTTGTCTACATTTATCAAGACAAGAACCAATCGAAGAGGAAGACAACACGCGTATTTTATCGACCTTTAAAAGCGACAGGACCTTTGAATCATGTAATTAGTACTATGTTCCGCATCAAAAAAAAAATTGGTGATTGGCTACGATCGCATATTTCCTAAAACATGCAAGGAGTATTCAAACCTTAAAAATAGCCGTTCATCAAACACCATAGAGGAAACTCATAAAGAAGTTTATCTCCCAAATGGATAGTTATTCAAGAGTGACCTTGGTGAAGTTGACTATAAATACTAGTGACCCTTTTACATTGAGAGGTCACGGGGAAATTTCAAAAACAACTCAAGAGCTCATTCAGATTATTGCAAATTGAAGCACTCGAAAAACCTAGAATTTTCCAAGTGTTTCACATTGGAGAGCTCATTCACTAAGCCTAGATTGATAAGAAATATCAAACCTTAGTAGAGATATCCTAGCCTTTACATTGTTCTTATTGTAAAGGATATCTCATCTAGTTGAAACTAACCCAAAACCCAAACCCATTGTTAAGGTAGTTTGTGTGTGTTTTTGTTGGTGAGTTGAAGTTGTAAAAAAGTTAGTAAGCTCACAGGTGAGTTAGCGTAAAACTCTAGATAAGAAGTTAGTAAGCTACTTGTGGTAGTCGAACACTTGTGTGTGTTTGAGTTAGTAAGCTGCTTGGTGAGTCGGCCCGAGAAAACTCAAGGTAGAAAAGTGAGTAAGCTTCTGAGTGAGTTAGCCGTAAAGCTTTAGGAAGTGGTTAAAGGAATTTATCGAAGGTCGGAGGAGAGAGTGGGCGTAGGAGCTTGAGTCTCGAACCACTATAATTCTTTGTGTTGTTTTGCTTTTTGTCTTTGCATTATTATCATTGCATGTTTTTCATTGAAAGCATAATTCAACGACTTTTATTCGGTTGGAACCAATCCTTGAACTTGCATCAAATTGATCACAACCTTAATCTTTGTTTTATTAAAGGGAAGATTTTCAAAAGCTAAAGAAAGTATAAACTTAGGGCCAACCATTCCGCACACTTGAGTATTTAGAGCAGGATAGTTACCAAAATGAACTAACTCTACCGAGGGTTGATGAAGATAATTATCGATCAAAGCATCTCGGGATCTCGATAAACTCGGAGCTCGGTTGGGCTAATCTGAGCTTCGGCGGCTTAGGATCATTGTCTCAGTAGACTTTGACTCAGACCAACCTGTGCTTCTCGGGGCAAAATCATCGGGACAACGGCCACCCATCGACTTCGGTGAAAGAAAAGTTTTAAAAATCCATGGAACACGTGTATTCCGCCCATACGCGTGTGAGACTATTAACAAGGTGACCGTTTTGGAAACCGTCGCTAATGTTTGTGACTTTTTTAAAGCGTAAGCTATTTGTTATTCCGTCTAGAACCGTCACTATTTGCGATGGTTTTATAATCCGTCATAAAAAACCATCGTAAAAACCCACTTTTTTTGTAGTGGGTATCGATCACATCTTTGAACGAACTCTTGACTATCTTTGAAAATCGTGGGCCAATAGAAGCGATTGTAGAACTTTCATCTACGTCTTGATGCTCCAAAATGGCCTCCATGGCAAGGAGTGACAATGAGTCGAATCTCTTCAACTTCTTTTGGCACACACTTTCTCATGATAGAATCTTGACCTCTCTTGTAGAGCACGGATCGTCCCAAATGAAACTCTTCACATCTTTGAGGAATTTCTTTTTTGCATGTGAAAGAATTTATCGGGGAAGCTTACCACACGCCAAAAATAATTGGAAAATCGGCATACTAAGGCTCTTTCACCTCAATTCTCATCACGGATATCTTCTCAACTTCTTCAAAGAACTCGTCCAACTTCAAAAGCTTCTCCTCCGGGAATTCTTCATTAACCTCACCTTCAACTTCCACAAACTCTTCCTCCCTCTCATGCCTTGAGAGATGTCGGGGAGTGACTTTAATCTGTTTTTCTTTTCCTCTTGTTTCTCCACCCCATCAATGGGTTCCCGTAGAGGCAACATTGAAATCCTTTTCCTTCCCCACACTTCATTGACTTGATTCACTTCAAGTAAGTCCCGACAATCAGCACTCTCAAAAGAGGTTTCTTAATTCATATTATCGTAAAGTGGATTATAGTGGACATTAGGAAAGTATGGATCAAAGGATTTTTCAAATTCTTCTTTAACACAATGTTCAATAACATCGAGTGATTTGCACTCCTCCGCTTCGAATGTATGCCTCATGGCTTTGTAGGAGTAAAAAATAAGCTCCTCATCATCGAGCTTCAAGGTCACCCTACATGTCCACCACACGCCTTTCGCGGTAGCTAGAAATGGTCTTCCCAAAATCAATGGTATATCAACATCCTACTCCATTTCTAGTACCACAAAGTCCATGGGAAACACAAACTTGTTAATCTTCACAAAGACGTCCTCCACAATTCCTTTGGATAGGTGATAGAACGATCACGCCAATTGTAACATCATGGATGTTGGTTTGAGCCTCACCCATTTTCAAATGGTCATAGATCGACTTAGGCATGAGGTTTATGCTCGTCCCAACATCACAAAAAGAGCATTCCTCTTCTTCTTCGTACTTAACTCACACAACAAGGTGATGCTCCCCGGATCTTTGACTTTTTTTTAGGGAGGTTTTTGTAGCAATGCACTACACTCTTGAGTGAGACTTATCATTTCACACTCCTCCGTTTTTCTTCTTTTTGTGACCAAATCCTTGAGGAACTTTTTATAGGTAGGCATCTCCTCAATTGCCTACAAGAAGGGCACATTTAAGGTAACCTTCTTGAAAATCTCTAGAAACTTGGAGAACTTATCGTCTAGCTTCTT
Organism: Stenogyne calaminthoides; assembly: GCA_037126765.1. Lineage (NCBI taxonomy): Eukaryota > Viridiplantae > Streptophyta > Magnoliopsida > Lamiales > Lamiaceae > Stenogyne > Stenogyne calaminthoides. The sequence continues at coordinate 23,559,172 of JBBCBC010000018.1, read as the reverse complement.
CTTCATGAAACGTTGAGGAAAAGGTGGTGGAATGGGGGTTTTAGGAATTCCACATTCATCACACTCAACCTTCTTGTTTTTCTCCTTTAACTCCTTAGTCTTCTTTCATTTAGGAACCCTCTTCTCCTCAAAACCTTCCACCTCAACACAAGTATCCTCAACAATAATCTCCTCATTATCTTTTTTTTCATCCTCCAAGGCCATACTCGGCTCATCATACCTCGTACCACTCCTCAATTCAATGGCCATGTAATGTTCTCTAGGATTTACCTCCATTGTGGAGGAAAACATTCCTTTATCTTTCCCTTGGCTTGAGGATGCCACTTGCCCCATTTGAATTCAATTTCTTCCATTGATTGAGAGAAGTTATGGCATGAGGGACATTACTAAGATTCTTCAAATCATCCTCTATCTTATCAAACCTTTGATTGGACTTGAGTGTTTGTTGATTCGATAGATTGATGAAGGTAGCCAAACTATCATCTAAAGTTGGTCTTCCTTCATTGTTGGGGGCACGGGCTCCAGGATCAAATCCCGGTGGTGGAGAGAGGGCGGCATTCGGGTTCGAGTATGAGAAGTTTTCATATTTTTGGAGGTTTGGATTGTATGAATTGTTGTTTTGGAAGGCTTGGTTAGTTTGGAATTGGTTGTTGGCCTTGGTTTTGGAACTTTTGTTGATGGCCAGAAGGTTGGTTTTGGCTTGGGAATTGGGAATGTGGATTGTTTTGGTTGGAAAAATTTTGGGAAGAGTTGTTTTGGTAACGACTTTGATAGTTTGTGTTGAGAAATCAGATTTTAGTTTTGATGGAAGTTCCAAAAATAGTTCAATAGGACCCGGTCGGACATTATTAATGTGATGACTTAGAATCAGATTAAGATGACCAGCTGAAATGTATAGATAGCTGATGTAAAATATAGGTCACATATTGAGGGGAAACTGAATATGTATAGGTCAGGTCGAAGTATGAGATGACCAGATAAGGTCAGATGATCAAAGGCTAAGAACTAATCGAGGAAGATAAGAAGTCGAGAAGATCGGTGAAGGCGAAGACACTAAGACTCAGATGAACTCGAAGACTCGAGATAAAGTCAAGACTCAGATAAACCTAAAGTCTGAGATATACGAAGACTTCGCATAAAACTCAAGACTCAAAAGAATAAAAACGAAGACTCGAGATGACCGAAGACACCGAGGCTCGAGAGTCACCAAGATCGAAGACTACCGAAGACTCAAGACCTTCATCGACGAGTCCGTGATATTGTGCTAAGACAATCTGCAGATCGAAGACTCTACAAGGTAGATTGATCAATTATCCGATCAAGTCACCACTCGGGCGTTAATCAAAAATGATACACTGAAGCGGGACTTAATATTCTACAAAAGGAATATCAATCGCCCAATGGACAAATTTCTTGTTACCGCGAAAGCCAAAGAGAAAGCGTACACGTGCACAAAAAAAAGAGCCGATAACGCGGATTCGACCCTGCGAACATAAACGGCGCTTAATCATGCCTACGCCATGCCGATATTGAACACGCCACAATCATATCCTACAACCTATTTAATATGGCGAAATTCAAATTGCTCTCCAACGGCTCTTTGATTTCGAGGTCTATAAAATGGGATTGCTCGTCAAGTGAAGATAGAGAGACCAAAGACGAACACATGAACAATTGAGCAAAGCGGAACAACAACATTAACGCAAATTATCAAGAAGCAAAAAAAAGCCTTTAGAATTTCCGCTCGAAGAACACCAACTTTGAAGATTATTCTTAGAGTGTTCATCACATTGTTCTTAGCAAGAAATCCTATCCACTAGCATTTGGCTACCTAAACACCAGGATAGATTTCCAGTTAGAACCCTCAAACATTCTTTACCCAAACTCAAGTTAGGTTAAGTTTGTTACCGCAAGATTTCAGACTAGGGATTCTAGTTTCTGATTTCTGGGATCGGTTGAGTGTGAACTCGATAAACATCTGTTGAGTGTTGGACTAACACATAAAACTAAGTCCAGTCGGTTAAGTTTGGTTAAGTTCGGTTAAGTTTCCCCTGTGTTAAGGGAAGAGTAGATGTAAGACGGGTTTTGTCTGAACCACTATAAAAATCTTGTGTGCATTTACTTGATTTCTATTGCTTTACACTATTCACACAACTGAGCTTAAAACTGCATACATATTCTAAGTTAATATCAGTTTGCACCAAGCAACTGATCTGATCAGGTTGACACCTTAGTCAGCCGATTGAAAACTGACTTGAGAATCTGATTTGATAAAACTGGTTTTTCACACGGGTATTTACAAGCTTCCGCACTCTCAGTTAAACTGACAGATATCAAACTGATCTACCCTCAGGCACTCAGTAAGATTGAACACCAGTTCAAACTGACTCACTAGCACTCTGATCAGGCAATCTGCAATCACTCCTGATCCGCACGAAAAGTTTTTCAGAAGTCTATTCACCCCTCCCCTCTAGACTTCTACCCTCACAAAACCCATTCGGGACCTAAAAGTGGTATCAGAGCAGTGGTTCTACAGACCACTGGCTTTGAGTATCATCGATTCTTAAGGAAGAATCTTTGTGGTCATTTGAACAGATCTTAAAACACCATTTTCAAAACTCATTCGTTTTCAAAATCGCACTCAGCATGGATAATACCTCTGATATGTATCATGACTTGCCTAAGTTTTCAATTGATGAGTATGCAGATTGGACTATATACATGTGCAACCATCTGGGATCGATAAGCGGCAGAATGATGGAAGTCATTGAACGAGGACCCATCATCATATATCACGATAACCCAGCGGTTGGAAGAGATCCAGATCATGCACCTGGAAGCCTTGTTTGAAAAATTCCAGCCTTGATGGATGCAGAAGAAAGAAAGCTGTATACTCTAGATACAATCGCCAGGCATATAATCATGAAGACGATGAATAAAGTCACCAAAGAGAAGATAAAGTATCTCAAAACAGCGAAACAAATGTGGGATACTCTTGCAGAGATGTGCGAAGGAAATGATCAATTCAAAGACAGCCGACTACAAGCTGGACTAGTGAAGTTCGAGAAGCTAAAGATGTTGCCAAACGAAACCATCAACGAGCTCGATGGGAGGATCACCATGTCAGTAAATAAGTTACGAGGAAGAGAGATGTCAGACAAAGACATCAATTACAAGATCCTGAGATCTCTCACCAAGAAATGGGACATGAAAGTCATGGTAATCAAGGATTGCCAAGACATTTCGAAGATGAAGCCAAGTAGCTTATTCTTAAGTCTTAAAGCCCATGAGTTTGATCTAATCGAAAGAGGGCAAGCAGATGAAGACGAGACGCCTGCTGAAACCTCAACCTCCACATCTAAGTCAGTTGCATTCAAAGCAACCAGCAGCAGATCAAAGGCCACTGAACCTGTTGGAAATGTAATGAGTCAAGCAGAACAGATCGCTCTGCTTACCAGGAAACTTGAAAGATCGAATACTCAACTTGGTAAGTATCGCAGATTCTACAGAGACTATCAAGACAACAGAAGAAACAGGAGGCCAACTGACAAATCACTAGAAAGGACCGGATCGATGGCGACCGAAGGGATCACAGAGATGAAAAGAAAAGAGATGATCGGTCGGATGAGAGTAGAGATATACAGATCGGTTAAAAAGTAGTTCGGGATTACCATCGAAAGGAAAGTCACTGGCGAGATCCCTGACGGAGTGACTCAACCGGGTAGAGGAAGTTCCATAGATCGAGGATCATGCTTCAATCTGAAGAAACCAGTCCTAAAGCTTCAACGCCGGACGACTCGAGAGAAAGAGAAGAGAAGTGGAACGAAGAGAGCAACGCTTCCGAGAAAAAGTCATGGTTCTTGGCGACACATCCGGAATTGATGATTCCTATCTTTCCGAGGATTCTCGCTACTCATCCGTAGAAGAGACGTCTCGATAAGCAAAGTGTTGTTGACTTCTTCGACCATGAAGATCTGATATTCTCTTTAGATGACGATGAAATCTGCCATGCCGTACGGCGAGGAAGACCATTCTGAGGTAACCTCCAAACCTTCTGCTTTTTCAATTTCCACACCAGCTATTATTAGCACACCTTTGGAGAGATCGATTGCGGCTCTACTCGAGCAATTGATTGATGATCTCTCCGATCGCAAGAGATACTTATATAATAGTGGAATTAAAAATGATAAGCTAAGGATCGAAAAATAATCGACTTGTTAAAGAGAACGTATCAAGTAAAGCTATGAACTAAAAATCACCAAATCGCTTTCGAAGGTGGCGAGGAACTTAACGTTCAAGGTTAAATCTTCGATCGGGAGAAGCAGATCAAAGATCGACTAAGAATCAACAAACAACAAAGTCGATGATTTCAAAATCCTACAAGCTAAATTTGATGAGCTATTCCGACTACATGAGAGTCTAAAATCTATCGAGGATAGTTTGCGCAAGAAAATAGAGGTTTTCCTTAAGTCATCAAAAACCGTTCAAGATATGAACACCTATTTTCAAACGCCGACTAACAAGAAAGGAATTGGGTATGAGAACCTTTCTACATCCTCAAAAGCCCCATTTGATTCACTTGAAGGGTGTAATCAAACGAGTCTCGACAAAGATACACAAAAAGCTAAACATGTATCTCGATAAGGGAAAAAAGACTGGCCGAGCAAGTAAGGCAAGTGCCTAATCGAAAGGGCGAAATGGACTTAATCGATTACACATCGGCCGAGAATCAACGAAAGAACCGGTTCTTCCGGAAGAAACCTCAACTTCGATCGTGATTAGGTATCGAGAGGAGACAACACGAAAAAAGGAAATCTAACTCGAGACCCAATCAAGGTCACCGCCTAACAAAGCAAGCTATAGGTAAACCGCAAAGACCATCTATGCCAAGAAGATATGAATCTTTTGATGGTAGCGGTCGTACCTACCCTTATAATCGAGAGACCTAGAATATCGAGACCTGAGCCCCAGTGGGTTAAAAAGAAGACAAAACGTAAAAAGAAAAATCCCAAGTCTCGATTCACCCAAGGCTCACGAATAATCATACTACTAATCGAAAAGATATAAAGAGGCGTATGATTATGTTGATATGTATGGGAGACAAATCAAACCTTCTAATCTATCCGATTACCATAGAAGTGCTTTCTGTTTGTGTGGATCCCTAAATCCACCACTAACCCCGAGGACCCAATTCCAAGGGGTACCTAAAGCCTGATTCGATTGTAAGTTCGCGTGGGACCGCCAACAAAGCGAGGTGTACAAGCAACTATCCGGTACATCGATAGTGGATGCTCAAGGCACATGATTGGAAGCAAACATCTCCTTAGCTCTTACAAAGAACAAGAAGGCCACGTGTACTTTCTTCGGTGATGATAACTTTGGTTTTACCAAAGGATTGAGAACCAGAGAATGATGATGTACAAGTAATCGAGTCTCGTATGTCGAAGGATTAAAGCACAATCTATTATCAAGATTACAATTCTGCGACAACGGATTCGGCGTTGAGTTCTCGGCGACAAGTGTCACGATTGGGGAATCGAGCTACTCAACAAATCTTGCTAATGGTTCAGGAAAGACACAATCTACACAAGCAGATTGGAGCAGGTTGCCTCAAGAAATGCATGCTTAATTGTTAAGAGTTCCAAAAGTAGCAGTTGGCTCTGGCACAAAAGAATGAGTCATCTGAACTTCAAGACTCTTAACAAGATAGCTAGGGTGCCTTTGGTTGAGGGACTTCCGAATGAGATATTCTCTAAAGATCAGACATGTGCCGCATGTCAGAAGGGAAAACAAGTTAAAGCCTCATTCAAGGGAATACCTGGACCAGCATCCAGTAGAGTATTGCAACTGCTCCATATGGATCTATTCGGACCCGATTACGGTCGATCTCGGTGGATTTAAATATACTCCGTAATCGTGGATGATTATTCCAAATTTACTTGGGTTGTATTCTTATACAAGAAGAACGAGACAACGACAAAGATACCTGAGCTACTCAAGAAACTACAAAACGAAAAGGGTGTCCGCATAGTAAAAATCAGATCATATAAAGGTACAGAATTCCTGAATTCTTTTATTACTTGACAGACCGAGTTTGGTATACAACATGAGACGTCAGCTGCAAGAACGCCACAACAGAATGGAGTAGCAGAACGGAGAAACAGAACTCTCAAGGAAGCTGATCGCACTATGTTAGCTGAACATGCAACACCAAGCCGTTTCTGGGCAGAAGCCATCAACACTGCATGCCACACTCAGAACAGATGTTCTCTGACTAAGACTCACTTCAAAACACCCTATGAACTGTGGAAGGGCAGGAAACCTCGTGTTTCATACTTCCATATTTTTGGGTGCAAGTGTTTCATACACAACAATGGGAAAAGTCAGTTGAAGACTTTTGAGACCAAGTCAGATGAGGGTATATTCTTAGGATATTCCTCATCCAGCAAGGCCTTCAGGGTTTACAACAAACAAACCCTAGTTGTGGAAGAAATACCCCATGTGGTCTTTGATGAGACATCTTCTGAACAAGGGAAAGTCTTGCCTTCGGAACAAGCCGTGCAGATCAACCGCTACGTCTGACAGAAAATGGATCGACTAAGTATCAAGGAGAAAGAATCGAACACGTAGCGTTGTGTATATCCCGAACTTGATCTTGGCGATTCACCAGGTCAATCGGACCATAAAGGTACGCTGGCTGTCGGTGAAGAGGGTTCGCATGAACCGAGACAATATCAAGCCCGAACCATCGGTTGGGGAACTCCAGATGTTCCTACTGAATGGACATCGAAGATATGATGAGTCCAACATCACCGAGATATGTTGTTATCAAGTGGATCATAATTCCGTACCACTCCCAATCACTAGTAATGAACTACTATCGAAATGGATGATGTTCTCCAAATAGGCGACATCGAAAAAAAAGGACTGGATTACCGGTCATCCAACCGATCCGATTATCGGAGACCCATCTCGATAGAGTCAAAACTAGACATCAGTTAGTGAAAATGTCATGTATTGTTGTTATCGTCTTTGAAGGAACCAACTATGATGAGAGGAAGCTCTACAAGACGCAAAGTTGGATTCTAGCCATGCATGAAGAATCTGGGAACAGTTTGAGAGGAATCAAGTTTGAAAGCGGTGGATGAGACCAACTCATCAAGATGTGATTGACACGAAGTGGGTATTCAAGAACAAAGAGATGAGAATAATGTCATAATAACGGAATAAGGCAAGACTTGTTGCTAAGGGGTATTCACAATCGAAGGAATTGATTATGATGAGACCTTTGCACCCGGTCGCTCGCTTTAAAAGCCATTATTTGTTTCGGCATATCTTTGCCCACAGAGGGTTCATTGTGTATCAGATGGATGTAAAGAGTGCATTCTTAAACGGGGTACTAACAGAGGAAGTTTATGTCGAACAACCTCCAGGCTTTGAAAAAGGCAACCAAGTGTACCGTTTATGGAAAGCTCTTTACGACCTGAAACAAGCTCCTCAAACTTGGTATGATACACTTTCTCAGTTCTTGATAGACAGTGGATTCACTAAATGAATAGTGGACAGGACCTTATTCAGAATAGAAGATGGAGAAGATATTCTGATGGTTCAGATTTACGTGGACGACATCATCTTCAGATCTCCCAACAAGAAGCTATGTGAAAAGTTCAGCAAATTGATGCAAGGGAAGTTCGAGATGTCCATGATGGGTCAGATGAATTACTTTCTGGGTTTACAAGTCAAGCAGAATACAAAAGGGATATTCATCTGTCAGGCGAAGTACACAAGGAATCTACTGGCCAAGTTTGGAGTTCAACACTGTAAGGAAGCCAGAATTCCCATGATGACCGGGTTCAAGATGGATCCAGATGAAGACAGTCAGAAAACTAATCAGAAAGAATATAGGGCTCTGATTGGATCACTACTATACCTGACTGCCAGCAGACCAGACATCACTTTTGCAGTAGATGTATGTGCCAGATTTCAAGCAAATCCAATGCAAAGCCACCTAGAAGCAGCTAAGCGGATTCTCAAGTATCTGAGGGGACAGTAAACCTCAGTTTATTTTACCCATCAGATGATAATCTAGAGCTTAGTGGGTATTCTGATTCTGATTACGAAGGTTGCAGAATCGACAGAAAGTCAACCTCAGGTACATGTCAGTTTCTGAGAAATAAACTGATCTCTTGGTTTTCGAAGAAGCAGACATAAGTTGCGACATCTACCTTTGAAGCGAGAATATATGGTGCGCAGGAAAATTCGTTGTTCCCAATCGCTCGGCTAAGTCGGCAGACTAGCGATTACAACAACATCGTAGCTAAGAACGTACCTATATTCTGTGACAGTAATAGTGCTATTGCAATCACTTAGAATCCTGTTCTACATACAAGATGCAAGCACGTGGATGTCAGACATCATTTCATCAGAGATCACGTTGAAAAGAAGAATATCAGGATGGAAAAGATCCATACTGATAAGCCGAAACCTGATATTCTAACCAAGCCGCTAGCTGAGATCAGATTCAGAGAATTATGCAACGAGCTAGGGCTTCCGGATCTCGGAGAAAGTGCACCAAAAATGTTAAGTGGACTGGTCTCCAGAACCAGTTGGTTAAAAGACTAACCAGGTTAAGAGGAATCAGTTGAGTTAGGTATCTCAACTGATCAGACGATTAGACAAGGAGCCAATCTGAAGTTCAGATAAGGAGCCGATCAGAAAATCAGACAAGTAGCCAATCTGAAAATCAGACAAGGAGCAGATCAGTTCAAGATATATCAGATTAAGGGGGAACTGATCAGATTGGAAGTTACACTTTATAAGTCGATTAAAGCTACAGTCAACAAGCAAGTAGTACAAGTTTAAAGCTACAGATCGCATAAGTCAGAAGAGGTAACACAACAATGAAATAAGAGAATTTTTCATTGATAAAGACCCGGAGGTCAGATTTACAACTTACAAGTGGTATTACAAGCTACAAGTACAAGAAAACCTGGAGGTCATTACATAAACCATAAACCCTAAGCCAACCCAAGGTAGGGAAGGGGAGAGAGAGATTTTAAGAGCTTGATGTTCTCATTTTCCCCCGACCCTAAAAGGGGCGTCAGAGGCTTCTAGAATCCTGAGCCAATCTCAGAGCTTCGGAGTGAGAAGCGAGAGAGGCCTTGAAGGATGTCCAAGCCAGGATCCCTCAGACGTGAAATCAATGGGCTCTCCAGCTATTAAATGGGGCACAGTGCCACAGGTTTGGTCACAAGAACCAGACGGCCACTAGTGTCGCATGCAAAAATTGAGTTTGATATATGAAGATCAGCTATTGTCTGATACAGACCGTATATCAAACCCACGTTTTGTTTCAGACTGAGTCTGTTGATGCTAATTTCGTCATCTCGATAGGCGCACAAGGTGCATACGGTTAGGAGAAGTGCTTTCTCATTTGCCTTAGTAGATCCGCCTCCACGGTGGTAAAGAAGCTTTGCATTGATCGTATGTGTAATCTTCGATGACGACGAAGCAGTGTGAAGGAACACACAGGGTTGATTTGAGAAGCTGAATTCATTGAAAAAAGGTTAAAGTTTTTCGCCGGAAGTTTCACCGGAAATAAGGAATTCATCGGAAAGCATGGAGTATATGCTAAAGTAGATGAATGGTTTATGTTGTGTTGTTTGCCTAACACCCCAGGCCAATTTATAGAAGAAAATTAGGGGTATAAATGCAAATTTATTTTCTCAGAAGACCTTAAGAGAAATTTGCATCGACAATGCGTAAGGAACACGCGGTTAATGGTTAGATGAGTTGAAGGTGTGAGTAATCACAGCGTATCTATGCCATTATTATGGAATGTCAAATTGATCAGATGAGTGGGATATTATTGGGAAATGCTTTGGCGGGAGTATGACTTAAGTGCATAGTAAATGCGGGCTGAATAGAAGAAGATTGAAGGATGAAGTGGATCAGATAAGAGTATCAAATAAGAGAATCAGATAAGTGGATCAGATAAGTAACAAAGTGGTTCAAACAGGAATTTGATCAGATGAGTGGGATATTATTGGGAAATGCTTAAGGCTACCATCAGTAAGGTCAACAAGTACCAGATCAGATCACAGTGGTAACTGGTTGATTACAATATCAATCAGTCAGATACGTTCTCTTATTTATCCCTTTCTGAATATCTTATATGCGTTATTTAAATAAATTGTTTTTACTCTGTTTTTTACTTTTATGACGCATGCACTGCAAAACTTTTAATGCGGACTTGGGAATGTGTATTTAATGCATTTTATTGCAAATTTTCGAGTCTGAAATATGAGAAGACTTCTTTACTCAACCGTGCGATTAAAACTTTTTTTCGGCCGACTAATCTCAGCCACTGATTTCAAAACACAGATACTTGAGTACTTTGAAAAGTTGTGCAAAAAGTTTTCCCTCGCATACTATAAAATCCAAATCTTTCTCAGAAAACTTCTTTCTACTACTTCGTCTTCTCAAAGTTCTTAAAAGATCAAAACTTTCAAAATCTTCAGAAAATTACTTTCAAAATCAATTGATTATATCCTTACGAATTCTCAATCCTACGAATCAATTTCTGGTAATTTCTTGTTTAAATATTGCATGATTTCAATTCACTCTGGTACCTAGGTTTACAAGTCGTGATGATATGTTTCTGTAATTCTTACACAATCTATACGCTTACTTGCTAAATTGATGCTAAAATTACTGGTTTGACTGAATTTATTGAAGTATCTTACTCAAACTAAACATCAATTTGCATATCGTACATAAATGGCATATCTTGTTCCACGACCGGGTCAAGGGAAAAAGTTCTGCAACTTTGCATCGATGAAGAAAGACATCATTGATGAGAAGTATGTAGTATTCACAATCACCTCAGATGCTGAATCGCTAGAAATTCTGGAGTGCTTGCGAGCTTGTGGGCTTGAACGATATTGCTCTACACATCAGAACATTGTCCACACACATGAAGCCCTGGAGTTTCTATACAATCTCCAAAGGAATGAAGACATTGATCTTGACCTAATTTCTTGGTTCTTCCCACAGGATGGAAGTGCGAGTGTCGAATGGTGATCTCCAGAGGATCTTCGGTCTAACTCGAGGAAGCATCAACCCAGAGACCTACACTACTGATGTAGGTGAAAAGGATTTTCTTGAAGCCGAGCTATTGAGACCAGCAAACAAGGAGAATCTTATTTAATGTCAAAGCCTCCTAATCGAAAAAGGAAAATATCGCCTTCTCCTTGAGATCGTTCAAAAGGTGATTATGTGCTCAACTTACGTCTTGATCTTTGTGACTTCCTACAAGATTAGTGTCATCATTTGCAATCATCAAGAAGGTTTCAGATATGGATTGGTTGGGTATGGTCAAGGCACGACTGAGGAAAGACTCGGGGAAGTTCGAACTGACCTAGAGAAATAAAGTGTGCTTATCTTCCAAGTGCTCCTTCATACACAAAATCTCAATCATTCTGTCAAATAAGCTGCCGAAGAATTATGAATGGAATGAGAATGGAGTGAAGATATATCAAGCAAAGCACAAGGCCATATTGGGCAAGGATGAGCCCCTACCTGGACAATCTGATGAGGATCCTACTCCTTATGTGCCCAAACCCAAGGGAGAAAAGAAGGGAAAAGAAAAGGCAATTGTGATCTTCAAGGCGGGAACGGCCATTCGAGAGAAGAGGATGAAGAGGAAGGATCTCGCCAAGAAACCGGATGCTCAAATGGAACGTCGAGAAGAGAGTCACATCTCCTTCAAGATTGCTCCCATTCGCCGGGAAGTTAGCGAACGAAGGATCTGATGCAAGTGGAATCGGAAAGCGAGATACTTGATCGGTCTGAGCAAATCGCCGAGAAGTAAGGGACGAGCAGATGATCGAAGCAGAAGGAGAGAGTTGTCAAAGGGACAGAAGTGGAGCAATCTGAGGAAGAATCACCATCTGATTCTCTGCCTCTCACCAAGATCTTCCTGAGAGCAAGATCGCATACGCCCACTTCCAAATCACCATCACCCTCTCCTCAAAGATCATCACCACCACCCTCCCCTCACAAAACCTTCTCACCCTCACCCTCACCTATCAGATCACCAAGATCTCCCACACCCTCAATCAATGAACCTGTTCAGGAAACTGAACACCCTCAAAACGCTGAAAACGAACCACAAATATCCCTATCTCACTCCCAATCTCCAAACAAGTCACAAAAACCTGAGAGATCTGACAAGCGAGTGTCCATCTCTCATAATCCCTTCAATACCAGAACCGTGCTTGCTTCTCCTGTTTCAGAAAGCCCCATCATAAGAATAATGAAGCAACAGATCAAGGAGTATCTGCTGGAACTGTGCCCTGAATTGGATCAACATCCTAGCATCCAGCAACAGATAGAAGAGATTGTGTTCTGGAGGGATATCAGACTAAAAAGCGTCGAGGAATTTCTGATCCTCATGACAACTCTGGGATCTGATTTCTTCGTAGACTTGGAGATGAAGTGCTTGAACAATGCTGGGATTGAAAGTGCTGTTGAATTGGCATCTGACGATGATATCAGATGGTTGATTCATGAAAGGTTCGGAATTGCTGATAACAGGGAGGAAACTGTTCAACCTCCTACAGATCATGAGGGAGCTGCCGATGAACCAAGAATGGGTGCTGCAGATGAGACCCGACTTGGCAAGGCTTCAACATCTGACCAGACTGCTATGCTGAGCTCCGATACCCTAGATCTTTATACTGAGAAGATTCAGGATGGGATCAAGGCTGCTATTGAAGATAAATTCGCAGCGCTCACAGCAGATCTGATGAAGCAGTTTGAAGAAGAGCAAGCAAAACTGGTTGACAGAGAAAGAAGTCACACAGTTGGGATGCATAATGCCATCCTTTCTGAAGTAATGCAACTAGTAAATCCTCTTGCCGAGAAGCTAAATCTCCAGTCTGATAAACTCAAAGTTCAGACATATATGCTCAATCAGACACAGGTACTATTGGAGAATGTCTGGGCATCTTTGGAGAAAACTGACAACCACATGGATATGGGTTGGAAACACTTTGTAGCTTCTACAGAACGAGCAAGACAGGACATCGAATTTGCTCTCAGACACTTTTTAACTCCTGCATCTTCTGCCACCGTTCTGATCACTCCTCTTGTTGTTGAGGAACTCAGAGAGGAGATCTCACGACAATTCATTACTCTGAACCACAGGCTGTCCAACCTCTTTGATGAAACCAAAAAGGGGGAAGGACAAGAGAATAAAGAGAAGAAAGAAAAATAGACACAGTTGGTAACATTTGCATCTCTACCAAAAACCACTGTATCTGACTTACCAGCCACTCCATCTACTGATCTCGTTGCTGAAGTGAAAGAAACTGTGGAGCAACATAGCAAAGAGATCACTGAACAGAAGATTGCTCTTTCAGAGGTTATTGCCAGAGTCGACAAGATTGAAGACTTTTCTTCGTTCGTACAAAAAAGAATGGAAACTGATGATCAGGCCAAGAGCCTTGAACTCGCTAAGAAATTAGCTGAAAAAGACGAACAAGATGAACCTGAGCAGGCTTTGAGGAGAAAGAAAGGCAAAGGCAAGATGGTGAAAGCAACTGCGGAAGATCAGAGACAAGGCCAATTATTCTCTACCAAAAGCCAGATGACTCCTGAACACTTTCAAGAGCAAACAAGAGAGAGAATAAGAGAGGCCGCCATCAAGAAGCAGAAATTAGCAGAGGCTAAGGGACTAAACATCGCATACATCAGAAGGAAGAGGAAGAATGAAGCTGCAGCAGAGGAGATTGCTTGGGAGAAGAATGCCCTTCCGACATCTGTTAAAGACATCCTCTGTGCACGGCTAGATCTGCTTCCAGAATGGGATCATATCAGAGGAGAATGGTTGTGTGACGTGTACATCCTGGAGAAGATTCCGATTCATCAGGATCAGACAGAAAATGATGATGAATTTCGGAACTGGTTAGAAACAAAGTATCCAGACTTCTACCAGACAGTGATGAAGGAAGGGAAGATCATGTCACTGATACCAGAAGCTCCACCCTTTGAACTACTCCTTCCACCTTTGCGTCTAGACAAAAAGCTAGATGCTGTAAAATTCAAGAATGCCTACTATGGATTTGCTGAAAAGGGAGGGATCCATAGAAGAGAAGACCTGGACAAGCTGATGCAAAGGATGTACAAGATGTTTGGCATCCCCAAAGAACTACAAATGTTCAAGTACACCTAAGGAAGACAATCTGGAATCAGATGATAGGTACGCTTTTCATGTATTCTATAACGCACACACCTATCTGAATGAAATATTCCATCTCTCTGATTCTAAGACAACATCTCATTGTGTCTTCAAGTATGTACTTATTTACATTATCTTCATTTCTATTCGTGGTATCTGTTTTTTACGATTAAGTGTTTTGGTTCCATCAAAAGTGGGGAAATTGTTGGAAATCGTATTTTAGTTTTGATGGAAGTTCCAAAAACAAGTTGCAATAGGGACCAATCGGACACATTGGATCGATGACTTAGAATCAAATTAAGATGACCAATTTGAAATGTATAGATAGTCGATGTAAAGTATAGGTCACATATTGAGGGGAACTCAATATGTATAGGTCAGTCGAATATCGATGACCCGGATAAGGTCGATGATAAGAGGCTAAGAACTAATCCAAAGACAAGAAGTCAAGATCGGTGAAGAGAGAAGACATCAAGACTCGGATGAACTCAAGACTCGATGATAAGTCAAGACTCAGATAAACTCAAGTCTCGGATATACTCAAGACTCAGACAAACTCAAGACTCAAGAATAAAACTCAAGACTCAAGATGATCAAGACACCGAGGCTCAGAGTCACCAAGATCTGAAGACTACCAGAAGACCTGAAGACCTTCATCAGACGAGTTTGCATATTGTGCTAAGACAATCTGCATCAGAAGATTCTACAAGGTAGATTGATCAATTATCTGATCAAGTTAGCTCACCTGGCGTCAATCAAAATGATACACCAGACAAGACGAATATTCTACAAAAGGAATATCAATCGTCCAACGGATAAATTTCTGAAGTGCCGCCTCGCGAAGCAAAAGAGAAAGCGACACGTGCACAAAAAGAGCTGACAATGCGGGATTCGACGCTGCGGACATAAACGGCACTAATCATGCCTACGGCCACGCCGATATTCGGAGCACGTCACAATCATATCCTACAACCTACCTAATATAGCCCAAAATTCAAATTGCTCTCCAACGGCTCTTTGATTTCGAGGTCTATAAAATGAGATTGTTCATCAAGTGAAGATAGAGAGACCAACAACGAACACATGAACAATTGAGCAAAGCGGAACAACAACATTAACGCAAATTATCAAGAAGAAAAAAAAAAGCCTTCAGAATTTCCGCTCGAAGAACACCAAATTTGAATATTATTCTTAGAGTGTTCATCACATTGTTCTTAGAAAGAAATCCTATCCACTAGCATTTGGCTACCTAAACACCAGGATAGATTTCCGGTTGGAACCCTCAAACATTCTTTACCCAAACTCAAGTTAGGTTAAGTTTGTTACCGCAAGATTTCAGACTAGGGATTCTAGTTTCTGATTTCTGGGATCGGTTGAGTGTGAACTCGATAAACATCTGTTGAGTGTTGGACTAACACATAAAACTAAGTCCAGCCGGTTAAGTTCGGTTAAGTTGCCCCTGTGTTAAGGGAAGAGTGGATGTAAGAAGAGTTTCGTCTGAACCACTATAAAAATCTTGTGTGCATTTACTTGCTTTCTATTGCTTTACACTATTCACACAACTGAGCTTAAAACTACATACATATTCTAAGTTAATATCAGTTTGCACCAAGCAACTGATCTGATCAGGTTGACACCCCTCCCCTCTAGACTTCTGCCCTCACAAAACCCGTTCGGGACCTACAGTTTGGGTTTGGGGCTTGGCTTTGAAAATTTGGGTTATGGGCTTGGTAATGGTTTCCTTGGAAATTTTGGTTTCCTTGGTAACTTCCTTGTTGATAATGACCCATACCCATGTAATTAGCCTCCTCCACATGATCAAAACTTTGAGGCATCTCCATGTTTCCTCCCATCATTCCCCTCTTTTGAATTTTTGTTGGTCCCGTTTTAAAAACCCATTAGTGCGGAAAATACCATGTAATGCATATAAAACAGGGGTGAGGGAATGGTGGTTACCAATTTTTCTTGCTTTTAAGAACCGATGTGTGTTGCTTATAATCAAATGCATATGGCAAGTAAGAACATAAAGCAGTAAAGAACACACGATTTATAGTGGTTCGGAGTCCAACTCCTACATCCACTCTTCCCTATCACAAGGGGCACCAACTTAACCAACTGGACTTAGTTTAACGTGTTAGTCCAACACCCAATAGATGTTTACCGAGTTCTCACTCAATCGGGACTTATCACCCTCAAGGGATTGCCTACCCTCCCTTTCGGGACTGCTAGATGTTTACCGAGTTCTCACTCAAATGGGACTTATCACCCTCACGGGATCGCCTACCCTCCCTTTCGGGATTGCTTTGATATTTACCGAGTTCTCACTCACCTACAAACTTAACCTATCAAACTGATTTGGGTAAGGTTTGTTTGGTTTCCAACTAGGTTGAGATTTTCCCTTAAGGTTGGGAAAATCTCTCTAAGCTTAAGATATTACATTTGTGCTTAGATCTAGGATAGAACACTCTGAATATATGCGTGTATTTCTTGCTCAGTGTTCTATGGTGGGAATGCTTGAGTATATGGCTCTTGGCTCTGTAGCATCTTTTTCCACATTCTCCACACTTAATTTGATGGAAGAACTTATATTTATAGTGTGGATTTGAATGTTACCGTTGGATGGAGTCACATTCAAATCCATACTATTCTGTAGTTTTTTGCAGCTTTTTCAAGCTTGTTGTCTTCCTCTCATTGGTCCACGTCAGCTAAATCTAACGGCTATATTCTTCAGGATCTTCTGAGTCTTCAGGTTTCTCTGAGTCTTTAGGATTCTTCTGAGTCTTCAGGTTTCTCTGAGTCTTCAGGATTCTTCTGAGTCTCAGGATTCTTGATTCAGCAGACTTCTCTTCAGTAGACCTTGTCTGATCAGGTATACTGACACTCAGGCTAACTGAGTTCAGCTCTTCTGACTTAAGACAATCTGACCCTCAGGTTACTAGCACTCAGGCTAACTGATCATCAGTAGCGTTCTGATTCTCAGTGAACATGACTTCAGATGACTTGTCTTCTGATGACTTCTCTTCTGATTTCTTCTCGCGTAATCTGATCAGCTCACCTGATCAGATCAGTACAACATCAGGTCAACATATCAGTTTATCTGCATCAGATTAGTACTTCAGGTTAGCATATCAGGTTAGTTGCATCAGGTTAGCTTATCTGATCTCGATCACGTCTG
The DNA here is from genome assembly GCA_037126765.1 of Stenogyne calaminthoides. Classification (NCBI taxonomy): domain Eukaryota; kingdom Viridiplantae; phylum Streptophyta; class Magnoliopsida; order Lamiales; family Lamiaceae; genus Stenogyne; species Stenogyne calaminthoides. The sequence goes on along the minus strand of JBBCBC010000018.1, from coordinate 23,541,755 downwards.
ATCTCGATCAGTCTCATCTGCTCCTCTTCTGATCTGCAACCTCCTCTTCTGATCTGGTCATCTGATCTGGTCATCTGATCAGGTCATCTGATCAGGTAACTTCTGATTCTTTTGATCAGCTGGCTTAGCTTTTCTTCTTTCTTCTGATTTTGCACAGCTCATCAGTTAACTCCGGAACTCATCTTACTCATCTGATCTAGATCAGTCTCGTCTGTAGCCTCGTCTAATCTCGATCATCTTCTTTTGATTTCGTGAGTTCCCCCTTAACTTGTTCTCTCATTCCCCCTCAACTTGTTATCTGTAAGTTAGCTTAAATAACACAAGTTGATAATGTTTTGGTATAATTTATCAAAACTAAAATATCCCAACACTTTCCACTAATGAATCCACTTTGTTCATAAGGAGCTTCATTGCCTCCGCCACGGCATTGTTTGGTTCACTTTCCACTTGGGCAATTTTGTGAGCTATGAATCTTTCGGCGGGCCAATTGAAGGTGTTGTTGGCTATCCTCTCGATCAAGTACATCCCTTCCATCCCGGTCTTGTCAAACACCGAGCCTCCCGCCGAAGAGTCTGAACATTCTTGCCTCATCATTCAACCCATATTAGAAGTAGCTCACAATTTGATCATTGACGAAGTTTTGTTGAGGACATCTTCTAAGCATAGCATTGTACCTCTCCCAAGCCTCATACAAGTTTTTCCCATCCCTTTGACGAAATTGGGAAATCTCCTTCTTACAATGGAGGGTCATTGGTGGTGGGAAAAACTTCAACAAGAATTTTTGGCCTAACACGTCCCATGATCCAAGATTACCAGGAGGGAGGGACGAGATCCAATCCTTTGCCTTATCCCTCAAGGAAAATGTGAAGAGTCGTGCCATCCATGCATCGTCCGGCACACCCCCAATCTTGAATGTATCTGCATACTCTAGAAATTTGGAGATGTGCCTATTAGGGTCTTCATTCTTACCTCCCCCGAATTGTTGTTTTTAGAGCATTTAAATGAGCCCCGACTTAATTTCGAAATTGTTAGCCGCTATAGCTTGACGAGCAATGTCATCATAGTGTCTTTGCACTTGTGGGTTGAAATATTCTCACATGGGATGTTCCCTATTTTCACCCCCTTCCAAATTGTTTTGATTAACCTTCATTGCTTTTACTTGGGTAATTCTCCGATTTTGGTCTTAGTTTCTTCTCCTAGTTGTGGCTTCAATCTCAAGATCAATGGGAATTGGCTCAATCCCACTTTCTTTTATGTTAATACACACCTAGAAGATCAACAAACACCAAAAATCTTCAACCCAACTATTAGCAATGTTAATTACTAAAAAGATAAATAAACACAAGTAATCACGTTCAACGAACAACTAGTTATACTCATCACAACTAGTCCCCGGCAACGGCACCAAAAACCTAACACATGTTTTACCACACTAACCTCTCAAGTATAAGAGGGTCGTTGAAGTGCCCGGTTTTATATCAATCCACGGGACTAGATGGTGGAATACATCCCAATCACTATGTGTCGGCGCGTGACTAAAGTGTCGAACATGTTTTGATTTTTTAAGAAAAAGATAATTAATCAACTAAGCAAAGAGAAATAACAACAATATAAAAAGAACGAGCTAGCAAGTAAAAGAAATAAACGAAAATGTTTTGAGTTTTGAGTGTGAGAGGTGTTCGGGTGTTGATCCTCGTGTGATGATCAACTAATGATTGCCCAAGAGATCATATCTACGTCTGGCTACTCCCTAAGAACGATCCCTCTAAATCCACCATTCCCATACTTGGTAAGCATATATTCCTGTTACATTATACACCTAAGATCAGGATGTGAACTCACTCTTTCTAACCCGTATAATTGCAATGGAAGGGTCCTCTAATTAACTAAACTACTCCCTACCCTTGTGTTCCAACTTGTATTTCATTTTCATCTCTAGTTATTAGCAACTGAATCAATGTGAATTAAGTGGGTTCCAACGATCCTACCAAACTCTCATTGCAATGGGGCGTGAATAAACTCAAATCGAGGCAAATCCAACCAATACTTATTCGTCTACCCACATTTACCCAACTCTTGTTGTGATAAACTAGACAACCGAACAAGCTAATAGCCAAACCCACCTAAATTGAACAATAAACAACCCATAATTCAAAGGACAACCATCAATAGAGACAATCAACTATAAACAAATAATTAATCAATCATCAACACAATTAACAACACCCAAACACTAGGAAACCTTAGCCCATGGTGCTACAAGCAAAACCCATGGCTAATTTCAAGCAAACAAGAAACCCATAACAAAATAAGCAATAAAAATTAAAGAAAGCAATTGATAGGGATAGACATAACCTAATAAAGTAATTTCCACTGGAATCTTCAAATATCTCTTGAATCTCAAAGAAATCTACTCTAGAAAGCAATAAAATCTCTCTAATGGAGTGTTGGTGTGTGTGGAGAAGGAGAAACCCTTAAACCCTTATCTCTAAAACTCTCCTCTTCTTAATTCTCCTTTTAAATCAAAGTAGTTTTTTCGTTCATTCTTCCTTGTTTTCTGCAAAATAAATGAAAGACCACCTTTCTTCACATTTAGTCATAATTAAGTAAAATTAATGCAACATAAGCACGAAATGCTATCAAATTGAGCACGAAAATCACATAAATGCACGCAATGACGACACACAATCACTTGACATCAATTGTCTTGACATTAAAAATTTGAACCACGTATCATATTATATCTACAAATACCAAAGTATGAATTTAAATTGTGTCTTATCAATTTTATTTTCGGATTGCATAATTATGAATATGTGAATGCATAATGTTTTTTACAAAATGTTTACATATGATGATAACATCTTCTTGTCTAGACTGACTTTGAATTTCATCAAAAGAAGTGAAATCATATTCATACTTTTAAATCATGAATCTTGAGCATCTTTGCATGTTGGTATGATTATGAAATCGCAATTTGTATGGATGTTTTGTTGTCAACACAGTCCTCCATTCTGAGCTACACTAAAATTGGATATAGTGTAGAAAAATCCTTGTCGAATGATAGGTCCGAACTTCCTGATAAGCTTCCTAATAAATGTTGCTCCAATCTTGGTTCCCTATAAATATATATTCCATAAAATTAGACATGGTTGATAAATAAAAATATTTATAAAGAATAAATAATTTATTATTTAAATACATGATAAATGATAAAATACTTGTTCATCCATTAAGATGAGTTTCAAATAATTTTGTTGATTTGGCACGTACTGATCATGAACAATCCAGTGAAGAAGAACTTTCACCCTGATATTCCAGGTTTCTTTCTCCAAGGTTATTGTTGATATCGCAGAGTATTTATACGCCATGATCTATAAAGATATGATAAAATGTAATTAAAATATTTCAAACAAAAATGATAACGAATCTAATTACAAATGACAAATCATTCATATTTCTTTATATATACATAATAACTAAAAACCATATAATGCACCTGATTATATGAAAGCAACCTATATATTCGTTCTTGAGTATGCAAGGGTAGAAATATTATCACATATATACAGGGGGATATTTTTAAGTGTGATGTTGACCTATCTATATACATTAAGCACAAATTATGCAATTAATTAAAAAAATAAAATTAGTTAAGCATAAATTATGCGTCCAAAAATGATATGGAAATGTTAACCAATTAAATCATAAATTATGCAATTAATTACATAATTTAGATAAATAAATTATCACAATTTTAAGAATAAAAAAATTGACCTGCAGAAGATCCATGATTGATTAGAAGTACAAATCATGATATTAAGATCAATCCGAAGTAAATCAAAATAAACTAAAATATAATAGAGAAGGAACGTTTGAAATATATAATTAATATAATTGAGAACTAAAAGAATAAGGAAATAATTATTATCATAAATAATAATGTGTGTATTAATTTTGGTACATCCAAACTCAATATATGTCACAAACAAAATCAATGTATAAAAGCTGAGAGCACATAAAATGTAATAAATATGTAATGATATTATAAATGTGTATATATCAAAAGAACGAAACTGAATTCACCTTTTTACGTTCGTGGAGAGACGAACGTCAACGCGAAAGAACGTGAAACACCTCCTTCCCTAAGCAAAGCAGAGATACGATGCTAGCAATTTCTTAGAATCTGAGAATAAAAAGAGATGCAAATATTAATACCGGATATATTTTACGAAACAAAATTCAATAAAATATAGGAGAAAAATAAGAATGGGATTTCAAGCAATGGTAATTCAATGATTCAGTTCATTGAGTTCAATAATTAGCCATATATACATTTATGCAATGCAGTTTTTTAGCCAATTGCTATTGTATATAGTAGATGACACCTAAAAAAATCATGGATCATCAGATCAAATAGTAACACTAAATCCTTTGAAGAACGTTCTTGATCGATCAATGATTATCTAAAGGGGAAGTGAATGAATCTCAACATCAAAAAGACAAAATAGATAAAAAGTTTAAATCAAGCAAACGACCAATTGAAAAATTGAGACGGTGAACAACAGCGAGAAACCTAAGAGACGGGCGGCGGAGGAAGGAGGTGGAAAATCAATTTAGAAATTGAGACTGCGAACAGCTACGAGAGAAGAGAGAGGCGAGCGGCGGAAGGCGATGGGAGGTGGGAGGCGGGATGAACGACATGGGGCGGCATACACATAAAATATTTGTTTAGTATTCTATTCGATATTGAAATAGAAAAGGCTAAACAATAAAATAATACATAGGACGACACATAGGAATTTTTTTAGGACGGCACGTAGGAACTTTTTTTAATGACATGTATACTAAACTTCTCATATAATGACACATATGTTAAATTATTGTGATGTTGACACATCATCCAAAAATTACTCCATATTAATATATAGGGGGTAACATCAAATAAGATGATAATATATATCTTACAGCAAAAATGTTTTCTTTTTTCGCTCACTTAATTTAATTCAATCCGGTTCGATATTCAGGGATACTTATTACCTATATAGTACCACGTTAAAGTGTAATATTTTTTTTATTTATACATTAGATACGAGTGTACAGTGTAATTCTATTTAGCAAAATAGTATTATTGTTTAGCATACATAACAATAGGTTCAAAAGTAGTAATACGTAATGCTTGAATATTGTTAATTATATAAAGGAATATTGCTTAACATTCAAAATACATAAAAAAAAAACCCTATAATAAGATAAATTTTGTCACTATAATTTTTCTAACGTGTTTGTTTAACGTAATATTAAATTGAGCAAACACATAATATTATTAAGGTAAACAAGTAGTATTCGAACCGCAATAAAATATTTTTTTCATTGAACGATATTGCACAAGAGATCACTCTTTTACTCTACATTAAAGGCTAATATGGCTTTTAACTCATACACATGTGTATTAAATACATTTTTTAAGAAAAATTGTTGGGACATTTTCATCAGTGTTTTCAGAATCGGATTGAATCGACCAATTCAACCGGTTCAACCTACAACCGGCCATGGAACCAATTCAATTACCCTAAAAACTGTTTTTACGGTTGAATCGAAAAAAACTGGCCAGAACCAAGAAAACCGATTAAACTGGAAAACCGGTTAAACCGGGTAGAATCGCTTTTATTATTATTATTATTATTATTATTATTATTATTATTATTATTATTATTATTATTATTTTAATTTAAAACTTAATTCTAATTTCTATCATTCCTATTTCAAATTTTAATATTTTAAATTATATTGTATGATATTGTTTATTATATATTGTGTTTATTTCCAATATGATACTTATAAATTATCATTTTAAAATTTTATAAGAGCATATTTATTTTATTTTAATATAATGTACGTAATATTTTTAAAAAATAGATATGGAACTGGTTGAACCGTCAATCGGTGCCCAGTCCGATTTGGTCACCGGTTCGATTATGAAAACACTGATTTTCAAAACCAAACTTGGTAAGTTCAGGGGTTTGATAATTGATATTATGTGTATATGAATATATAAAACAATTGGAAGGGAAATAATGATGTATGGTATTTTTAAACTAATTAATATGTTTTTACATGTATTCTTGACACCCTGCTTTCAAGAAAATAGTCCGAAGCATTTAGGACCCACTTGGTAGCACCTCTTAACTATCACCTTGATTGGGCTGATAATGTAGTCGGGTCCGTTTAGCCTGGACCACGATTTTAAGTTCGATGTTTGGTATAAAATTGTAGTCGTGTCGATAAGATAATTCAACAACAAATTTTACCTCATTATTTAATTATAAAAGACATTTTACCCTTGTATTATTACAAAAACAACTCAACCCATCTATTAGCTATTTTTGTTTTCCAAAATCGTGATACTCAGATACACCTAAATTCACCTGTTCCCTTTCCGGGCAATCTACATTTGGCGACTCATTTCGATTACGCTTGTATCCTAGAAAGTTCCACACCAAGCTTTTTTTGGCCTGAATTTATTTACATCAAGGTATATTTGTTGGAAAATGGAGCTCAATATTGGAGTGAATGAGAAATTATTTCTCAATAAATGTTGTAACCAATAAATGGGAAAGTGGGAAAAGGGAAAAACATAGGTCTTTATCCCACATTCGAAAAAGAGAAAAGCGGAAGTGGGTATATAAAGAGCTACTCACTTGTTGCTTATAAATTATTGTGGGTTCACTCTCCTCCACCTTCTACGCGGGTGCGGAGAGGGGTGCAAATCTTGATCAGATTTGGCCTTCGAAACCCGAACTTGTGTGCGAGCTCGACTTGCATACACGAATGTCGCACCGGCTTGGTGGCGGACGTATAAGCAAATGTTTGCCTCGGTTTTGTACACATTTTATTTTAATTTTTTGAAATTGAAAATGTGTAACGTTTCCCATTGAAAATGCAACGGTTTTCTTACTTAAAACCGACCTGAAACTTGTCCCAATTTTAATGCGGAAATGTAAAACGTTTCAGGTTTTCAAGTGTTACACATGATTTTCAAAACCTAAATTCATGGTGTATTTTCAGTTTTGGTTTGATGGCAGTTTATGGCCATGCTCCAACAGTAATTTTTGGATGCTATAAGAAGCACGTCCAATTGTGTTGGTAAGAGACCTAAAAAACGAGAAACAACAAATACACCCACATATTTGGAGAGAAACTCAGATAATTTCCAGCAGTTGCTATACCTTTCGTACATCTACTTTGTTCTGCTTTTGTTCTTACTCCGGTGATCAATCGAGCATTTCTCAATTCAACGTGAGCAAGATAAAGTGTTATTATCGTTGCCTTGTAATCGTTTATCCTGGGATATAAGTGTTCTATGAATCACTAGCACCGAGAGTGAAGGGCATAATTGTTTTAAGGAAATCGTGCTCGCTACGAGACTCGATTTCGTTTCGTTTATTTTTCGTTTAATTCAAGGTGCTGAACTTCAAAAGATGGCAACAAAAGATGCTCTTCTACTTGACGACTTTCAACCTTGCAAGATTCCTCAAGGAAGACCCTACAAAGCTAGATGATAATCCTGACATGCAAGTTGTTAACGCCCTTGATGCATGGAAGCATTCTGATTTCCTATGCAAGAATTACCAGATGAACAACCTTGATGATGCATTGTACAATGACCTAGGCAAAAGAGTTGTAGGAGGTTCTTGACAAGAAATATAAGACCGAAGATGCCGGAGCCAAAAAGTTTCTTGTGGGTAAGTTTCTTAACTTTAAAATGGTGGATACAAAACCAGTTGTTAGTCAAGTGTAGGATCTACAGGTGATTATCCACGATATCCATGCCGAAGGAATAGTGATTAGTGAGACATTCCAAGCGGCGGCTATCATTCTGAAAAATTGCCACCCGATTGGAAAAACTTCAAGAATTATTTGAAGCACAAAAGAAAGGAGATGAACGTGGAGGAGCTTGTTGTTCGACTTCATATTGAAGAAGACAACAATACATCCAAGAAGAAATATGGAGGTTTCGAGCCCAAAGACAACGTTGTTGGACAAGGTCAAAGCTCGAAGACCAACTACAAAGATAAAGGCAAGAAGAAAGTTGATCATTCTCATGCCAGAAACCAGCATTTGGGTCCGAAGAAGGAGGAGTTCAAGAGAAAGTTCAATGGAACTTGTTACAATTGTAACAAACTTGGTTACAAGTCGAATTCGAAATTTGACATGAAGGATATGGGACTTGTTGATGTTATACTTGGAATCAAGATTCATAAAACATCAGAAGGAATTATCTTGAGTTAGACTCATTATGTTGACAAGATTTTAAAGAAGTTTAGAAAAAATGATTCGAGTTTTTTTAGAACTCCTATAGATCCTAGTCAACACCTAGCCAAAAATAGAGGTGAAGGTGTGAGTCAAGTGGAGTACTCAAGAGTAATAGGTAGTCTGATGTACTTAACAAGTTGTACAAGACCAGACATAGCTTACGCCGTGAACAAGCTAAGTAGACACTAGCAATCCAGGTGATGATCATTGAAAGTTATTGTGAGAGTACTTAGATACTTGAGGCATACACGTGAATATGGACTGCACTATATGAAATATCCAACTGTAATTGAAGGTTACAGTGATGCAAATTGGATAACTGATATGAAGGACTCTAAGTCAACAAGTGGATACGTCTTCACTCTTGGAGGTGCAACCATATCTTGGAAATCTTCTAAGCAAATGGTTATTGCAAGGTCTACCATGGAGTCAGAGTTTATAGCTCTTGAAAAGTGTGGTGAAGAAGCCGAGTGGCTTAGGAATTTTTTAGAAGATATTCCAAAGTTGACGAAACTTGTGCCACCAATATGCATTCACTGTGATAGTTAATCTGCAATTGGAAGATCACAAAGTAATTTGTACAATGGTATGTCTAGACACATTCGTCGTAGACATAATACCATTAGACAACTACTCTCAACTGGGGTTATCTTAATAGACTATGTAAGATCTAAGGATAACATAGCAGATCCGTTAACCAAATGGTTAAATTGAGAGTTAGTTTTATCGTCATCTAGAGGAATGAGACTAAAAGCCTTAGAGAAAATGAGTTGAGATGAAGGAAAACCTTACCTATATGACTGGAGATCCCAAGAACTAAGTTCAAAAGGACAACCTAATTGTCTAACTCGTAAATCACTGTCTTGTGGGGGATAAATTATTAAAATTAAATCCCTAGAAAAGTCCATTGCCTAAGAGATGCTATAGTGATGTATGTTGTGAGGATTAGCATAAGTTATTAATGATTTGAGAAGAGTTTGTGAAACACTCTTAAAATAATCACCTATGTAAGAGTGAAGTGGGGCCGCTTCGAAGGGAATAGTGTAAGGCATATTCCTAAAAACTCTTGCAGAACCAGGCGGATGTTCATGGCCAAAACGAACATAACCATGAGAATTGAGAAATGCTATAAAGAGCTTGAGTGGAGTATACCATCGTTTACGTAAAACAGTTGATAGTTCAAAGACATCGCGTCTACTATTTGACTAGTAAAGTAAGTATACATCCACAAGGGAAGGTTCATAGGTTGATACCTACCTATCCTATGCAAGTTTCTAATGATGATTTATATCACCAAACAAACCCTTTGGTATCTGTGTTAATTTCCATTCATGTGGGGGATTGTTGGAAAATGGAGCTCAATTTTGAAGTGAATGAGAAATTATTTCTCAATAAATGTTGTAACCAACAAATGGGAAAGTGGGAAAAGGGAAAAGCAAAGAGTCTTTATTTCACATTGGAAAACGAGAAAAGAGGAAGTGGGTATATAAAGAGTTACCCACTTGTTGCTTGTAAATTATTGTGGGTTCATTATCCTCCACCTTCTACGCGGGTGCGCAGGGGGGGTGCAAATCTTGATCAGATTTGGCCTTCGAAACCCGAACTTGTGTGATGAGTGATTGTGAGAAGATGGTATATTTGGTAGGTGGTTATAGTTAATATGGTTCAGTTTATGGAAGGTTCAGGTGTGCGGTGTTTATCGGAGGTCTTTTTTTTTGGGAAAGGTAATCAATTACAATAGTTCCTTCTACCACCGGGCATGTGGCAATATCATTTCATCTCGTTGTAGACCTGAATCACAACCACCACAAGAGGGGGACCACCCGAAACGACAACTCCGAACTGCAACTGCACCGCAACCGAAACCGCAACCACCACAAGCGGGGGGGACACCACCCCACCACAAGAGGGAATAAATTTTCTCTCTCCATGTCTCAAACCCAAGACCTCGGGTCTCAGGTAGTGGAGCTCTAACCACTTGAGCTATCCACGTTTGACAGTTATCGAAGGTCTTGATCACAAGGGCTTGTGAGGGAGACAGTTATCATGGAGGCGGTTATAGTTAGTATTGTTTATTTTATGGGAGGTTCAGGGTGCAGTTATCGAAGGTCTTGATCACAAGGGCTTGTGAGGGAGACGGTTATCATGGAGGTTGCGGTTATAGTTAGTATGATTCAGTTTATGAGAAGTTCAGGTGTGCAGTTATGGGAGGTCTTGCCTTACTGATTTGTGTCTATTTTTTGTTTTGGTACTGTGTGGTGACATTAATTTTTCATTGTATGTGTATGGTATCAACCTTTTCCCACCTCACTCACTCACTTTTCTCCCTATTGATGAAATATGTGAACACAAACTACTAATGATGACAATAACAGCTATTAAATTAACATAACTTTGCAATTGATAAACTACATAGTAGCTAATACCATGGAAGGTTAATCTACGTTGAGACATTACAACTAAATTACACAAAAAGAAAAATTAGCATCGTTACAGAATCATGCGAATTTATTAGAATATGATGATATCTTAAAAAAAATATGGATATGAGTACGCAAAACAACCATGACAAAGTTTAAAAACACACACGAGAGCAATTCAAAATGCATAATCTTTCGCCTATTCTTTCCTAATTGACAGCAAATGCGACGCATAAACTACACACGCATCCTATGTCAACCCCATGAAGATGTCAAGTTTCTCGACTTTTGCCCCAATAATTTCAGAGACTTCGATCTTCTCCAATGTGCTTAGGCCAGGAACATGGCCTAACAAACCGAACACCGTCTTTCGCTTTTCACAAAGGTAGTGGTCATATCCAATCATTTTTCTAGTTGTCTCAAGATGGTCCATGTTGAACGACACAACTCTTGAAGATGATTTACCATCGCAGTGTCTGTCGTGTCAATCTTCACTTTCTTCTTCCTACCTTTTTTGGTTGAGGTCTTTGGTCGAAGTTTTTGTAAGTTGTGTTATCCTCAGTTTGATCATCAGTGGGACGACTGTTCGATGGATGAGCATAATCCAGATCACCAAGATTCACAAAGTTCTCATAACCATATTCAGTAAAATTTTGAGTGGTTGATGTTGGGGAACATTTTACCCGGATCTATTCTAGATGAACTTTAAAAATAAATTTAAATAAATAATTATTACATCATGAATTAATCCTATTATTTCAAATAATAATTACCAACAACATACATGCATACACATTAATTCACGTAAAATCCTACACATGCAGAATCTAGGAGTTTACACGAATCTTACCCTAAGAGAGACAACCGTTGAGAAGTAGGAACAAACTTTCAACAAACCAACTCAAACGTCTTATCAAGTATTCCCTAAGCCCTTGCTCGTTGATCGTTCAAAAATCCTCATGAACAAATTAACACTCAAAGAAAAGAAAATATTTATTGCACACACACTGATATGAAGTCATAGACGTTAGCTAACATGGACCAATGAGAAGTCGATAACATTATATGGAGTTTGATAGCTGACTATCTGACCCTGCAACAAAGGTGTAGACAAGCATTTTACATCGTCTTCCTTAAAGTAGAAAATGATGTGGCAACCTAAGATTGCAGGTCCTTTGCAATCCTAAAAAATATCTTAGATACGATCTTCCTCTTTAAAGAGAAGAATTCAGATTTCACCCATAAATACAAAAGATCTTGTTACCACTCAAGGTTACGAGAAAATTTCGAAAGTAAATAAATATTCAAGAATTCAAGCCCATAAAGAAGCACTCAAAATAAGATAGAATTCTCAAGTTTTTATACATTCATGCTCGTCATTCTGTGTAAACCAAGTTGTTTTGAAATTTATAATCTGATGAAAGTTCCAAAACGATGTAGTAGGACAAGCCGAATCTGATAGTTGGTTGGTGGATACGAAAAATCAACTGGACATGTTAGACAGCTGAGTATATTAGACAGCAGGAACTCAATATATCAATTGTAGTAGTGATATGAAGAAGATCAAGACCGACTGAAGACCTGAAGACCAAAGTAAAAAAGAAACCACGATGAGATTCACCTAGCTTGTCCTAAGCACAAATATTGGATCACTCATCTTATATCAACTTAAGTCTATGACAACTGATATAGTGGTCAAGTAGTCAACCAGATTTATACCTAGAAGTCAGATATGTTATGAAGAATGAATTCAGGTACTATGCACCTAATCCAAGATTAACGACAAACGTAATACATATTATTATGACTGATATTCGTTAGTTCCATCAAATAAGAGATCAAGACCACATGTATGATATCCTACATAATACATGGGACTACAGTCACAATGACTCAAATAGTACAAGAAGTAGGTCAATAATTACCTAATATAGAAGCCTCGACTGCACATCAACACCATAGCCTGACTACCTGTGTAAAATAGACTTAAATTCGAATTGCTCTTCAAAGGCTCTTTTCAAATTCTCTATATAAATATGGATGAACCATCTCAGAATGAAGACAAATAAATTATATGCAACATTCAAGCACTCAAGAAATTTTCAAGAACATTCAAGCAAGAATTTAAATTTACTTGGTGTTCATTCATTATCCAAGCTCAGAATGAATTTTTCTCAATCCCAACTTACTTATGTTGATCATTGTAAGAGAAGTATTCACTTAGTTTGAAAACTAAAAAACCCCTTACCTTTAAAGTTAGGAAGTTTGTAAGTAATATCTAGTAAGTTAGTGAACAATAACCAAGCTGATGCTAGTAGGGTGCACCAAAAATGGATGAAAAATATATAATAACCAAGAAATCGAGGTTCATGCTAGACATTATATACTTAAAACAAAATATGTCCTTCACTTTTAGTGCTTAGTAAATCGTAAGACACTTATTTCACATGATACAACGATTAAACTCAATAATATTAGCACTATATATTGCTTGAATCAAATTGAGAGATTGTTTGATATTATCACTGGACTATGAACGAAAGTAAGAACAAAAGGAATCCAAAAATTATTAGCAATTGATGAAAAAAGTATCAATATAACCCAAAACGTGTAGGTTCTAGTCTTTTTACGAATAGCATCTGAGGTGCTACTTATAACACTAAAAAACAGTGGACCTGTTGGAGCCTGGTCATAAAAAGCCATTAATGGCTTGAGACCAAAATTGAAAAAACCATGAACTTAAATTTTTAAATTTGTAAACTTTCAAAGTTTTTCAAAACATTTTGTAACCACCCCCTCTAATCTAAACATTATTCAGATTTCAACTGGAAAAACGTTCCACTTTTCTTATTAAAAAATTTAAATCTAACTTGCACAAAAGGTTTTATTATTTAAACGAAAAATTACAATGCTAGCATTTAAACATAAAATAAAAACGAGACAAAAATTAATATGTCAGTCCGCCACCAAATCGGTACGTCATTCATGTATTCAGATCTCACTTGCACACAAGTTCAGAATTCAAAGGTCGAATTTAGCCAAGATTTGCACCCCCTCTTCTGCACGCACGCGTGGAAGGTGGAGGAGCATAATCCCATTAATAGTTACAAGTTTTACATGGGTTCCTCCTTATATACCCACTTTTCCATTTCTTGATTACAACATTTTGAGAATTTTATTTCCCGTTCACTACATATGTGCAGTTGGCTAGTTTTGTCGCACGTAGATTTCCCATACAGGATGAAATTTATTCAACATAGTCCAATTATCAAATGTTCCAGTCTCTCGCTCCTGCATTTTAAGAAACTCAACCAATTAATTATGATATTTTATGAAGAAATAAACATTTATTATTATAAAATATACCATCACAAGCGTGTGCTCGATGGCACACCGAGATCCTCCACAATGACGAGAAATACCAATATCGAACCCTCCTGGTTGCTCATTCTATTCTTTCGATTCTGGTCAGACTTTTTCTTCACCCTAACACTAATTACGAAAACATAATAAATGCTAATAAATTAAATTAATTACATTAATGACTAATTTCCTAATTAAATTGGTATTATATAACAAATTAAAATTTTCATCGTGATCCCATCACCATCAGTTACCCTAGCCCATTTCTACATTGGTTCTCATACATGACCAATTTACATGTCTATATCATGACACGTATGAATCTTCCCTAAACGATACTACCTCCGGTGTTTTTTTCACGGTTCAAGCCAAAATGATACGGGCTTTAATAAGAGATTTGTTTATTAGTATTAAGAGGAATTAAAATTAATTTTTATTAAGGGTGACTTGATCATTTTTAGAAATGAAACAAAAAGTAAATATTTTTGTGCGTAATGTTTGTAAGGGGTTTGTTTGAAAAGGTAAAATTATTTTTTTGCCAATTATGAAATGAAAAACCTAAATAAAAAAAATAATTTATGGATTTTGGCCAAACAAAAACAAGACCGAGGGAGTATCAGAATATGCATTAGTTATATATGATAAATAAACTTAGACACCAAAAATACCACTTTAAATCTTACCAAGCAAACTTTATAATTTCAAACGTTATATTTTTTTTCTCGAGTAGAACTCTTGTGAAATTTTGCATAAAAGTGATATGTGTAATACACCACAATTATAGCAAAATAAAACAAAACTAGCGTGTCAGCCTAGGCCGAGTCGGGTGCGGGGCGGGCAAGGTGGGCCTGGGTTGTGGGTTGTGGGCTATGGGTTTGGCTGACACAGATATATATATATTTATTATAGAAGGATATTTTTATCAAATATGTATTGTAGCCTAGTGGTTTGGGTCTGTTGTTAATATATTTGATTACAAGTTCAATTTTTATTGAGAACATAATTTTTAAAATATTTTTTTGTGTGTTATTACATCTATGTGTTACTACATGAAAAATATTTGATACTTATAGAAACAAAATGTGTTACTACATAAAATAAAAATTAAATTATTATTTTTTTTAAAAATACATTATCATATGACAACACATTGTTGTTCATATGGTAACACATGATTATTCACTTAGTATTACGACGACATGTGTACAGTGTTACATATTACTAAAAAAATATGTGTTACTACATGAATAAAAAGTGTTACTCTATGAAGAAAAACGTGTTACCACAAGAACAAAATCATTACAAGCGCAAAAAGAAATCCTCAGTCGAAAATTTTTGATTTAAAGAACAACTTGATGTGTTACTACATGAACTAAAGAGTGTTACCATATGAACAAAAGATGTTACTACATGAACAAAAATCAGTACAAGCGTGTTGGGAGATGAATTTAATAAAAGATAAAGATTTTGATTAGATCTCAAAACCCCTGAGTATGACATGTTCAGAATGATCTAAGGTAGATTGAAAAACAGGTTTCAAGAATAGTTAGTTCAGGAAATATCTGCAAAATGTATAGTCAGTAGATATCTCTGAGTTTATAGGTTAGGCACACACTAAAGGAGAACTCAGTAGAATGAACAAAGACACTTGAAGACTTAGGAGACTTCAGAATACTCAGAAGAACCTGAGTATCCAGATCGCTCTGAAGACTCATATCAACCTGAAGACTTGAAGACCTGATGATTACCTACCTAAGGACAAATAGACTGAGGAAGTCTTACTCATTTATGAAGAATAAATATTGTACAAATATTTGATTGCAGACAAAAAGAACTAAAACTAAGTGTCTTTTAAGGATGTCTCATTCAGAGAGATTGACCTAAAAGAGCCGTTTTGTTTGTATCTATTCACTGAAGTTAAGAACCAATCAGAGAGAGACAACACTGTACTTCACTGACACAGAAAGCGACGTGGCACTGAGGATGTCAGATGTACTGAGTTCCAGACTACAAAAACTTGGTGATTGGCTGCATTGGTTACTTGTTACCCAAACCATGCAAGGGCTTGTTCAAACCCTAATATAGTCGTTCATCACTAACCAAATAAGGAAGCCCTTGATGTTATCTCTTCCAACGGATAGTTTTTCAAGAGTAACCTTGGTGTGTTGTGTTGGGAGATGAATTTTAATAAAGATTTATGATTTTGATTAGATCCCAAAACCCCTGAGTATGACATGTTCAGAATGATCTCGATAGTTGAGTCAGGATTCAGTTTTTAGAATATTCAGGATGTTATCTGCAGAATGTATAGTCAGCAGATATAGTTCAGGATAGTTACTGAAGACTCAGTAGGAGACTGAGTAACTGAAGACTCAGCGAGAAGACTCAGTACATCAGTCAGTATAAACTACAAAGATTCAGAAGACCCTGAAGACTCAGAAGACCCTGAAGACTCTGAAGACACAAAGACTGAAGACTGAGAAACTAAAGATCAAGAATACTGAAGGCACAGTAATTACTAAAGACTCAGTAATGTACTGAATGCTCAGTATGAACCTAAATGTTTCGAGGCACTGAATATATCTATCTGAAGGATGCAATACTGAGAAGACCGCGATTCCTTAGAAAATAGATATTTGCCAAGACATTCAAATGCAGACAAAAGGAACTAAGTCGAGAAGTGTTGTTAAGGTTATATCAAAACACGAGTTTGTAACCAAAAAGAGCCGTTGAAGGTGTTTACCTTTTAATGGGACAAAAAAAAAGAGGAAGACAACAACCACCATACCCATCTCGACAAAGCGATGTGTCTCTGAAAAAAGGATGTCGGATGTACAAAAGTTTGATCGCAAAAAGTGAAGAAATTTTACATGAAATGCTATTGCCTAGAAAGTGTTAGGGAGTTTCAAACCCAAAATATAGCCGTTTCACACACACCACAAGAGGAACTCACGAATTTATCTCTCCAACGAATAGTTTTCAAGAGTGACCTTGGTGTATGCCTATAAATCTTGGTGACCCTCTACATTGTAAGGTTACGGAAATTTATATCGCATAACTTAAGAGCTCAAGCTTATTCTTGTAAAAGTTAAAAGCACTCGAAAAACTTATAATTTCCCAAGTGCTTCAATATTGAAGAGAGTTCACTATACTAAGCCTAGCTTGATAAGAATTATCCAAAGCTTAGTCGAGATATCCTAACCCTTTGCATTGTGCTTCATTGTAAAGGATATCTCATCCTAGTTGAAACCAACCAAGAAACCCCAAACCCTTGTGAAGGTAGTTGGAGTGTGTTTGTTGGTGAGAAGTGTTGTAAAGAGTTAGTAAACACGCGGAGTAGTCGAAAAACTCTAGAGGAGAAGTTAGTAAGCTACAGGGGTAGTCTGAAAGCTTGTGTGTGATTGAGTAAGTAAATTACGGAGGTAGTCAGAAAGCTCAAGGTCGGGTTGAGTAAGTAAACTACGTGGAGTAGTCAGAAAACTCAGGGCGAAAGTTGAGTAAGTAAAACGAGGTAGTCGTAAAAAGCTCGAAGTTGATAGTGAATTTCTCGAAGAGTCGGAGGAGAGTGGGCGTAGGAGCTTGTGTCTCTCGAACCACTATAATTCTTTGTGTTCTTTATTGCTTTCCTTATCGTGCTTGCTCGTCATTGCATTGACTTGATTTTGAAAGCATACTTTTCGATATTCGGTTGGAATCAATCCTTTGAAGTTGCATAAGTGAATCACGGCCTAATCACTATTTCATAAAGGGAAGATTTTCAGCAAATCTTAAATCGAGTATAAACTAAGGGCCAACCATTTCAAGACAACCGAGTAGCTAGAACAGATAGTTACCAAACCTGAACGTACTCTTACGAGGGTTGATAAGTTATTTATCGATCCAAGCAACTCGGGATCTCTGACACTTTCGAGGGCTCGGTTGGGATTATCTCGAGGTTTACGAAAGCGGCTCATGATCCTTGTCTCGATGAGACTTTGACTCAGAGCGATCGTGCTTCTCGAGAACCTAATCTTGAGATTATCGACCCAAAAGTGACCTCGAAGAAAAAGTTTTAAAAACACTAAACACGTGTATTCCCCCCATACGTGTAAGACTCGTTGCACGGGACCAACAAGTGGTATCGGAGCGGTGGTTCAACTTGACCACCTGCTTTGTGTTGACCAAAAGTTTTATTTTCAAAAATACTTGTGGTCTATTTGGTGATCTTATTTTCTTTGAAACTTTTTATTTTTCAAGAGATAAGAAAAATGTCTTCTAAAAACTTCCCATGTTCTCGGTGGAGAACTATGACCTATGGAGGCCGAGAATGCGAGGCTCATCGTATTCCAAACATGGCGTATGTGGAGAGTGGTCTCTCAAGGACCATTCCGGTTCTTTGTAGTGAATCAGAGGAGGAGAAGATGGGAGAATTTATCCTAGAGCGAAATTTCTAAAGTCGATGACAGCCCGACTCTGAGGGAGAAAGTTAGTCAATCTAGACTACATTGCAAAAAAGACACACTATACAACACAATTGATGATGGTGTGATGATGGGAATGATCTCTCCTTGTAATAATTTTGCTAAAGAGATTTGGGATACACTACATTATGTGCAAGGCACAGATCATATAAAAAGAAAACAAACTTTTCGGTTGGAATTGGAAAGTTTGATAGTTTTAAAAATGGATGATGGTGAATCAATAGACAAACTGGAAGTCGATTCACTAGCATCATGAATGATCTAAATGCACTTGGAAAGAAATACCCACTGAGAGAGAAGTTGCATTGAAAATTCTTAGAGGTCTATCTAAGAAATGGGATATTCATGCAAAGTGGTGATTGAAAACACCAAGAATATTAACTCAATGCCTTACCAACAAGTCTTCTCTGAGCTGAAAGCCTATGAATTTGTAATTGATAAGAAATCCAAAAAGGATGACAGCAAAAATGATTCTTCATCAAGTAAGAATGTGGCTTTAAAAGCCAAAGATAAAACTGTAAAACTAGAGTTTGAGAACCCCATGCAAAAAATCGGGGATGAGCTTGAGGAAAAGCTAACACTGATGGCAAGAAGGTTTGATAGACTCAATAGTAGATTTGGAAAATACAAAAGCTATTACAGGAACCACAGGTACCAGAAGAAACCTGAGGACAGATCAACTGAGAAGAAGAAAGACCTGAAAGCTGAAGGATCTTCATCCAAGAGAAAGGACTCCAAGTCCAAAGAAGAAAATGATCGGGATGATGATGCCAACAAATGCTATAAATTGCCCGGAAGAAAGGTCACTTCAATTATGATTGTCATTTGAGTGCTAAGGAGAGAGAAGAAAAGGCAAGCTATAAGAGACCGAAGTTCTCAAGCAAAAAAAGGCCATGGTTGCGAAGAAGAAGAACACTACGAGGAGGGATCTAGCTCTTGAGATGAGATATTCTCTGGGACAGTGAAAGTGATGACACATCTCGCCTAATGGCCATTGAGGAGGTAAACTCTTCTTTCTCTATTGTTGCTCCTACACTAGCACAAGAGTTTTCAAGTTCCACCGAAAACAATCATTTTGACTGATGGATTCTTTTCGAGAATCGATGAAGGACTATCTTTGTTTTGCAAGGATCTGCTAAATCAAACTCAAGAGCGAGAATAAGGAATGAAATTTGAAAATCTAAAATGGAAAGACTCTAGCAATATTGAAGTCACTTCTCAATTAATGGGGAGCTCTTGATGAACTGGATGTTACGAAAGTACAACTCTCGAGAGAAAAAGAAGTTGATAATGTCCTAAGCGAAAAAGCTAGAGAAATCCTTTGAAGAGATTGACTAATCGTAAGCGAGTTCAATGACCTCTCCGAGAAGCATAAAACTTTACAAAGCTGTGAGGATAGTGTGCGAAGAAGAAGTTAACTCTATTGAATAATGCATCTAATGTAATAGATGAAATTGAGTTACGAGAGATCTGTGACTATAAAATCTGGATTGGGATACATTCGGGGAACCTCACAAGGTCATCTAAATCTTTGCGTCAAGTAGCAAGATGACTATCTTTGTAAAACCGATGGGCACCTACACTTCAAACCGAAGAAATGCCCAAGGTTGTAGACAAAGGAAAAGGACCTATGGTCTCGATAAAAAACCGAATGATCGGGGTTAGAAAGCCCAAACCTCGGTGAAGGCAAGAAAAACTGAAAGCGATCGATTGGAAAGATTCGAGCAAGTACTTCAAAGCCTCGGGCTAAGAATGCAAACTGAAAGGCTCCACATTGAACCATCGAGGAATCCTCGGATGAGAAACACTCGTGAGAGACATTCTGTTGAAGAAGACCAAGTCCTCATTATCTTTGAAAGACCCAGATTTCGGTCTGAGACAACCTGAACCTCACTTGCCTAAGGGTAAAGGTTATCGAACCCGAGTCATCAAAGATTTAGACCAATTTGACAAAAGCCTAAAGCATCGAGCGAAGGCTGAACCAAAGAAGAACTCTAAGGCACATGTTCATGCTAAAGCTAGCACACATATATCGTAAAAGCGCTAAGGCACCCGAGTAGTGGATGTATATGTTGATGTTTATGGAAGACAAATTAGCCACTCTAAAGTGATTAGAGTTGTCAAGCGATTTGGATTCGAAGGTAAAAAGCTAACCTCGTAGGACCCTACACAAAATGGGTACTAAATTGATCTGTTTTGAAAGATCACATGATAAAGATCACATGCGATGAAGCGAGAGATGAAAAAAGCTCACGATGTATGGTATCTTGACGGTGGATGTTCAAGACATATGACAAGATTCAAGAAGATGATCATTGACTATGTTGAACAAAAAGGCCCACAGATCACTTTTGGAGATAACTCAAGGGGACGCATGAAGGATATGGAACTTTGGAAATCGACTCGGTTCATATCCATGGTGTTTCATATGTATACGGATTGAAGCATAACTTGTTTTCAATTATTACGTAATAAGGGTTTCAATGTTGAGTTCTCCAAGAACTTATGTTTTGTGAAAGATGATACATCACGAGAAAGTATTCTTGTTAGTACAAGAAAAGGGAATGTGTATCTTCTTGATTGGAGTTCAACTCCTAAAGATACATGTTTAATTGCTAAAAGTTCCACAGATACAAATTGGTTATGGCATAAAAAAGAATGAATCACCTAAATTTCAAAACCCTGAACAAGCTTGCAAGATTAGCTCTTGTGAGAGGGTTTCCTAATGAAGTGTTCGGTAAGGAACACATTTGTGATGCGTGCGAAAAGGAAAACAAGTCAAAGCATCATTTAAAAGCAAAGTAGAAGTTTCTCTTGAGAGAATACTTGACTTTTGCATATGGATCTTTTTGGTCCTATAACACTGTGAGCACTAATGGCGGAAATACACATTGGTAGTAGTTGATGACTACTCAAGATATACTTGGGTCATATTCTTTTCGAAGAAAGAGACTCGAGATAAAATTTGCGAGAATTCTTGAAAAAGGCTCAATATTGAGAAAAAATCGAGTGTGGTCAAAATCGGATCGACAAAATGGCGAGTTTATAAATCATATCATTTTCGATTATTGTGCAACAAATGGAATTCTACATGAAACATCATTTTGCAAGGACCCTCAACAAAATGGTGTTCTTTGAAAGAAGGAACAGAACTACGAAAGAAGTTTGCAAGGACAATGATTCTTTGAAGGCGATATTCTAAAAAGATTTTGAAATTTGAAAAATTTGTCAACACTTGCATGCTACTCTCGAGAATAGATCCATCTTGACAAAAATTCAAAGGCAACCTTATGAGCTTTGGAATGAAAGGAAGCCTCTTGTTTCTTTCTTTTTCGTGTGTTTGGTTTGCAAGTGTTTCATACACAATAATGGTAAAGATCGATTGAAAACATTTGATAGTAAAGGCGATGAAGGAATATTCTTAGGATATTACGAAGTCGATAAAAACTTTCGAGTTTACAAGCTGTAGGACTCTTATTGTGGAGGAAACACCTCATGTTGTTTTTGATGAATCTATTTTGTGTTCGGAAGAAAGCAGGGAACATGATCTGAAAATGAACTCGACTAAGAGGATCACCAGATTAAGCTGAAAGCGAAAGATAAATCATCCATTGAACACGAAAAGAAGAAGTCGGTCATTATCTATGATTGGGTGACTCGGACTCGGATAAAAAGTTCGGGATGGAAATCGGGATGGTGAGACCCGGGAAAACCAACACTCAAAAGGTGACCAATCGAGCAGACACGATTCGGACTTCAGTGCGTGATGACAATGAAGATGTGGTCTGGTTGAGGCAATTTACGAATCTATCAACCAAAGGGGAACAAATGTCTCGACAATGTTGCGAATAAATTTCCACGAGGAAGATGATTCCCTTTCTCTGTTTTGTTGTTCCACTGAGTTTCTTGATTTAAGCTGAACCTAACATTTCAAATGTTGAGGATACCATTGAAGGGGGAACATCAAGAAGGAAATGGTTAGATAACCATCCTACAAGCGGTTGTGGGTGATCTAGCTGAAGGTGTTAAGACTAGAAGGTTCCATGGATGAGAGTGCACTATTCTGGCGCTTCCTATCGGAGAAAGAACCCTCTTGAGATTGGTGAAGCTCTACAAGATTCTCATTGGATTCTTGCTATGCAAGATGAAATTTGAATCAATTCTCGAGGAATGAAGTATGGGAGCTGGTAGATAGACCAGAAAGGCACAATGTCATTGGAACCAAGTGGGTTTTCAAGAACAAAAAGAGATGAAAACAACAACATTGTGAGAAACAAGGCAAGGCTAGTTGCACAAGGTTATTCCCAAGAAGAAGGCTTGGATTATGATGAAACCTTTGCACTGTTGCAAGACTAAAGCCATCAGTTGTTTCTTGCATATCTTTGCCCACATGAAGTTCACGATCTATCGGATGGATGTGAAAAGTGCATTTACGAGCGGTGTGCTTAAAGAAGAGGTTTATGTGGAACAACCTCACGGTTTCAAACATAATGACCAAGTTTTACGGGCTAAGAAAAGCCTTGTATGGTCTTAAGCAAGCACCGAGCATGGTATGATACTCTTTCTCGGTTTCTTCTTGACCATGGTTTTGTCAAAGGCTGTTGATAGAACTCTGTTCGGGATAGAGGATGGGGAAGATATCTTACTAGTTCGGATATATGTTGATGACATCATTTTTGGATCTCAAACCATCATTTGTGTGAAAAGTTTTCAACAGCGATGAAAGGAAAGTTTGAGATGTCAATGATGGGAGAGATGAATTTCTTTCTAGGACTTCAAGTGAAACAATCAAAGGAAGGAATATTCATCAACGAGGCAAAATACACGAGATCGATTGCCAAATATGGTGTATGAAATTGCAATGCGTTAGAATTCCCATGAATACTAACTACAAGATGGATCGATTACGAAACCGTCGATGTAAGTCATCTTGATTATAGAGGAATCATTGGATCATTGCTCTATCTCCGCGACAAGTAGGGCGGATATAACATTTGTTGTTGGGATATGTGCAAGATACCAAGCTAATCCTAAATTTAGTCACATGGAGGTTGCGAAAAAAAGATCTTGAAATATCTTAAGGGCACGATGAATAGAGGATTATGGTATCCGGTGATGATAACCTAGAGTTAAATGGTTACTCGGATCTTGATTATGGAGGATCTGAAATTGACGGGAAGTCCACTTGAGGAACTTGTCAATTTCTAGGAAGTAAGTGATATCTTGGTTTTCGAAGAAAGCAGGACCTCGGTAGCAACAAAGTACTCTTTGAAATTTGAATATATGGGCTGCGAGGAAGGCTGTTGTGCTTGCCTGATTCTTTGGCTCGGAGACAACAATTGAGGGATTATAAAGTTGTAGCCAATGAAGTACCAATATTTTGTGACAATAATAGTGCCATTGCTATTTCACACAAAACCGGTATTGCACACGGATGCAAGCATGTGGATATCGGACATCACTTCATCGGAGATCATGTCGAGAAGAAGGACATAAGGATGGAGAAAATTCATCTTGATAAGGAGAGGCGATATCTTGACTAAACCTTTGGCGGAATCAAGATTTCAAGAACTTTCGGTTGAATTAGGGATCTTTAGAACGGTGTATAGAGTAAAAAATCGAAAAATTGAAGGTTTTCGGATGCATGAAGTTTTCTCGAATCCTTCCGAGAATCTCGAGGATAAAATGGAAATCTTGAATCGAGTCTCGAAGGTTAGTACTTCAAGAGCATCTTGAACCAATTCAATTATTTTCGATTATTATCTTGACATTTTATCAAGATCGATTTCGATAAAGACCGATAGAGGAAATTGGTCGAAGAAGTAATGACTCATGCGATCCATTTATTGCTCAAGTAAAATTCGGTAATCATTCGCAATAAATACAAAAAACACGAGGAATTTTTTTTGGGCGGGATCATTTTAAATTCGAAGAAGGTCAATGATCATTTAATGCTCTGCTACATTAATGACCAATGAGGACGTTTTGGCGGCTTACTTTTCGGAGATCGTCGGTTCGTATACCCGATTAATCGGAGATTAATCTCAACCGTTGTTACTCACCTAACCAACACGATTCCCCACGATCTCAAGGCTATATAAACCCCAATCAGCCATTCAAGCCAAAATTTTATCAAACCCTTCGTTTTCAAATCCTCTGCAATTAAAAATCCCCTTTGCCCAGAAATTCTCCAAACCCTAAAGCTTCTCTTCTTCAATCAAACTCTAAAATGGCTCCAACCCTGTTCGAGAGATTAGCCAAAACCAACAAGCCGTGGTACGAGTTCGTTGTCTCACTTGAAAGCACAACCAACTCAAAACCAGAAGAGGAGGCTCTGCATATGATTCGACTGGCTAAACTCACCCAACTAGTCGCAAACCGACCAGACCAGGAGTTTGCGAAAGAGGTAATCGAATTCATCTGTAACTTGAAGATAGATGAAGAGGGTTGTATGCATTCTAAGTTAACTGTATCACATTTAGGCGATCGTCCAAATTGATTTTGAGAGGATCGTATATAGTTCAAAAAATCGAATGATGTTTTTGAGCTCTGTGATAGAGGAGAGGATCCTCGATGTATATGTCGGGAAAGAAGCGAGGAGTACTTAGATAGGATTCTTTGAGAATCTGTTAAGTTTGAGGCGACATTGCATAAAAGGCACTTAAAACCACAATATCGTGTGTTGATGGATATTGTGAGCAAGTGCATCATGAGTCTTCTTGGGGAGTTTTGAGCGGATAAGTACCGAAGCTCAGTTGATGGCGGCGATAAGCCTCACCACCACCCGATTCAAATTTGGCTGAAATTTTTGATCCGAGATGGTGAGTGAAAGCGGACCAAAGTTTTGAGGAAGATTTTGAGGCGATCTCAATCAAAGGCAAGATCCACCATGCCACCAAAATTGCTTACATTTTGGAGATGTGCATAGAGGAGGAGGATATCTTTGCCAATTCGACCCCATTTCCTAAATCAAAATTCTCCTTAAACCCATTCTTTGCAAAAAGCAGGCCATCGGGGAAGAGAGAAAAGAAGGTAGAATCACCGATTCAGATTCTTTGAAAAGAGACCCAACAAACTAGGGGAAGGTTTTGTTGGAGGCAAAGATGGAGCAAGGAGCAAAAATGTTGAAAGCGAAGAATCTTGCTCCAAAACGCAGGAAGATTGGTGGTTCTCACCGATGAAGATGAAAGTGATTCTGAAGAGATTCAACTGAGGGCCAAACCGCTTTCGAGTTCACCATTACAAGTGTTGGCTCGGGTTATCTCCAGGACCTGGATCGATCGAGGAGCGGTGTCTTTTCGAGGTGCTCGAGACATCTTCAAGTTCTGGATAAAATTTCTCAGAAATTTTCAAAGGAGCTCGAGACCTCGGAGATGCCTACCTCGGTGTCTGAGCTCGAACCGGAAGAGCCCGGCTCGAGTCGATCTGAAGATGTGCAAGCTCGGCATCAAGAGCCAACTCAAACTCAAAGCGAGGATATACGATTCCAGGCCTCGGAACCCTCGGATGCAAACCGAGGACTGTCGCACAAACTTGGATCTTCTTTGAGACTCGGGGAGCGAATAGTCTTGATGAGCTCCTGAGTGATCTACTTCTTGATCCCTTAGCAGAAACTTCAAATGAACCAGAGAGCCCGAGATGGAAGAAGGGCGAGGAGAAGAAAAGAAGAGGAGCAAGGGGGGGCGGTTCATTCTTGACCGATACCTCGAGCTCGGCTCATACCCCTCGATCTGCAAGATATTTTCTTGATTAAGGACAACTGTATTTATCCTCAATCAGACTCTTCCCGAGATGCTTGATATTGCTGCTTTTAGAGGGAAGACTGGTGGAATGAGGAGATAGCCTTTCTGACCGACTTCTCAGGGTTCAGAAGGACAAAGCTCGGGATGAAAAATGCCGATTTTGATGGTGGTTGAGAGGAAGTTAAATTTGAGAGGAAAGCAACTAAAGTTGGTGCCCCAAGCGGCGGAGACAAATCTCAAGATGGAGATGGGGACCAACGGGGAGATGTTGAGAGCAGATCTCGAGATGAAAAAGGAGACTTCTATTGTCGATCAACTGGATCTAGTCAACATCGATCGATGATAGTACTTTCTTCATACCGAGGGCGGGAGACTAGAGCTCGATGAAAATGAAGTCAAGCTCAAGATGATCGTTGTACATGACCTCAAAGACAGAGGTGCAGAAGATTCCGAAGATTGATCTGACTCCCTTGATGGAGAAACTTGAGAAGGTTGAGCCAATGATGATCAAGATTGCTCGGATGGAAGAGCGTTGGCCAATCAAGCTCAAAAGATGGACCGGTCTTAGTCACTCTTGAACCTGGTGCAAATTCAAAACACTCTAACCACCCGGATGACCTTCCATGGAAGATAAAAGCTAAATGAGAATTTGGAGGGAGTCAAAATTTGAGTTAAGTGATGAATGAAGGCGAAACACCAGAAAATTCGATTTCTAGAGGTGGCGCGAAAAAAGAATGAGGTGCTAATCAAGTCTCTTGTTGAGGAAATGAGCTCAATGCTCATGACCAAGATGACGAGATGTTCAAAGAAGCACTCTCGGCGGTTTGCCCACTTATCGAAGAATTTTCGTGGCCAAGAACCATCTAAGGAAATTTGGAAGACAAACAAGATTAGATAGCAGGGAGAAGTTCATTTGTGTGAGCAAAAGAGCAATATCACATGGACCAAAGCACTCTCGGACTTCTTCCAAATTACGGTGCCAAGAAGGGGGGAAAAGGAAGGTCAAGATCTCGAGAAAGTTCATGGCACGTACTTTGGAGAAGAAGGCTCGGAAAGATCTTTGAAATGTATAATCTAGCAAAAAGCCTTTAAAGAAGTCGAGCTCTTGAGAAGTTGAAGTTCGTTTCAGTAGAAAAAGCCTATCTACACTCGAGTTTCTAAGCAAACCATGCTTGATGTAGCAAGAGAAAAACCGAAGTGCTAGAGCAAAGGTTGGAACAAGCCAGCCGCTGGCCGAATCGCTTTATGAAGAGGAAAGCCTTGGGCGTTGTTCAACCGGGAAAGCAAATGTGCAAAGGCTTCTAAGCCAATCCATAGAAAAACCGATTCGGATGATGAAGAAAGCAGAACAACCAGAGTGGAATCTGAGTCTCAACCTCGGAAGAAAGTCTTCAACACGAGAAATGCTCGAAGACACTCCAAGAAGAACAAGCTAAGAAAGTTGTTGCCCGGTTTCGGGAACGTCTGTGATCGAAAGAAGATAGATGAAAAAGCGAGAATCAAAGGAGTGATTTCGAGGAAGTTTGCGAGCAAGAGGAAAAGGAACATCAAAAGCACTAAAATGGCCCCACGTTGATAAATGGATGCCTATCAAACTCAGCGATATGTGGGAAGAAGTCAAGAGAACCTACGGTTCAATTATGATGTTCTCGAGGGAATGGAGAGGGGAAAGCTCGGATCGAATGAAGCTTTCATTGAATACCTTCTTATCTTCTATCCAAAGTATCTCTAGAAATTTGGATTAACTTTGCGGATGAAGGAGAGGTACGAGATAGTAGCCCACGGTCCATATTCCTATCCACCTCCAAAACTTGATAATGGCTTGGTGAATGAGAAGGCCATTACTCAAGAGATTGCTTTCGATATCTTTGGTCGGTTGGGTTTAACGAGAAGCGATCAGGACATCATCAAGGAAAGAAATGATTTGAAGAAGAAATTTTTGGAATGTTTGACTGGAGGTGCCGTGATGAAGTTGAGAATAAAATGAAGAAATCAAGAGCGAAGACCAAAAGACCGAAAAAACTCGAGAAGAATTTGTAATCTTTAAATTTTGTCTTTTTGATTTTGTTGATAAACTCATTGTAATATGTAATGGGATACCAATCATCAATGAAGATTTATCATTATGCTCAAAAGATAATATCTCATTATCTTATTTACATGTCTTTTATTTTGATATGCCTGAATGAATGTCTCGAACCCGATTGTATGTTGATAAGGGAGAAATTGTTTAAGTATTTGGTAATGAACTATTTAAAGAGATTCTTTCCTGAAGAAATTGCTGAATGATTAAACTGTTGAGAAACTCTGAAATTGTTGAGAGTTTTTCTGATTTATGAAATTGTTGGGAGACAACCAATCTTGTAATAGGATAAACTGAAACCTGAGTATAGGTTATATGTTTGTAACAAGATAGGTTTTGGCATCATCAAAAGATATATGGGGGAAATTGTTGGGAGATGAATTTTAATAAAGATTTATGATTTTGATTAGATCCCAAAACCCCGAGTATGACATGTTGAGAATGATCTTGATAGTTAGTCGAGGATTAGTTTTTAGAATATTGAGGATGTTATCTGCGAGAATGTATAGTCGTGAGATATAGTTCGGGATAATTCTTGAAGACTCGGTGGGATCTTGAATGGCGAAGACTTCGGCGAGAAGACTTCGATACATCGGTCGATTATAAACTACAAAGATTCAGAAGACCACCGAAGACTCGAAGACCACGAAGACTCGAAGACACAAAGACCACGAAAGAAGGAGAAACTAAAGATCAAGAATCTTGAAGGCCGCGATAATTACTAAAGACTCGATGAATGTCTTGAATGCTCAATATGAACCTGAATGTTTCGAGGCATTGAATATATCTATCTGAAGGATGAAATACTGAGAAGATCGCGATTCCTTAGAAAATATATATTTGCCAAGACATTCAAATGCAGACAAAAGGAACTAAGTCAGAAGTGTTGTTAAGGTTATATCAAACTCGAGTTTGTAACCAAAAAAGCCGTTGAAGGTGTTTACCTTTAGCTGGAGACAAAAGTCAAAAAGAGGAAGACAACACTGTACCATACTGACACTAACAGTGACAGGTCTCTGAAAAAGTATGTCAGATGTACAAAAGTTTCAGACTGCAAAAAGTGAAGACCGGCTACATGAAATGCTATTGCCTAGAAAGTGTTAGGGAGTTTCAAACCCTAAATATAGCCGTTTCACACACACCAAGAGAGGAACTCACGAAAGTTGTCTCTCCAGCGGATAGTTTTCAAAAGTGACCTTGGTGTATGCCTATAAATCTTGGTGACCCTCTACATTGTAAGGTTCGGGAAATTTATCATAACTTAAGAGCTCAAAGCTTATTCTTGTAAAAGTTAAAAGCACTCGAAAAAACTTAGAATTTCCCAAGTGCTTCAATATTGAAGAGAGCTCACTATACTAAGCCTAGCTTTATAAGAATTATCAAAGCTTAGTCGAGATATCCTAACCCTTTGCATTGTGCTTCATTGTAAAGGATATCTCATCTAGTTGAAACCAACCAAGAAACCCCCAAACCCTTGTGAAGGTAGTTGGAGTGTGTTTGTTGGTGAGAAGTGTTGTAAAGAGTTAGTAAACTCTGGCGGAGTAGTCGAGGAAAACTCTAGAGGAGAAGTTAGTAAGCTCTGAGGGGTAGTCACGAAATCTTGTGTGTGATTGAGTAAGTAAACTACGGAGGTAGTCGGAAAGCTCAAGGTCGGGTTGAGTAAGTAAACTCGTGGAGTAGTCGAGAAAACTTCGGGGCGAGTTGAGTAAGTAAACTCTGAGGTAGTCGAAAGCTCGAAGTTGATAGTGAATTTCTCGAAGAGTCGGGGAGAGTGGGCGTAGGAGCTTGTGTCTCTGAACCACTATAATTGTTGTGTTCTTTATTGCTTTCCTTATCGTGTGCTTATCTTTTGCATTGACTTGATTTTGAAAGCATACTTTTCAGCGATATTGGTTGGAATCAATCCTTTGAAGTTGCATAAGTGAATCACGGCCTAATCACTATTTCATAAAGGGAAGGTTTTCGCAAATCTTAAAAGCAGTATAAACTAAGGGCCAACCATTCGCCTGGTGAGTAGCTAGAACGGATAGTTACCAAACCTGAGCGTACTCTTACGAGGGTTGATAAGTTAGTTATCGATCCAAGCAACTTCGGGATCTCTGACACTCGAGGACTCGGTTGGGATTATATGAGGGTTTTACGAAAGCGGCTCGGGATCCTTTGTCTCGATAGACTTTGACTCGAGGCGATCTGTGCTTCTCGAGAACCTAATCTTGAGGATTATCGACCCAAAAGTGACCTCGATAAGAAAAAGTTTTAAAAAACACTAAACACGTGTATTCCCCCATACACGTGTAAGACTCGTTTTGCCGGGACCAACAAGTGGTATCGGAGCGGTGGTTCAACTTGACCACTTTGTGTTGACCAAAGTTTTATTTTCAAAAATACTTGTGGTCTATCTGAGGCTGATCTTATTCTTTGAAACCTTTTATTTTTCAAGAGATCGGAAAAATGTCTTCTAAAAACTTCCCATGTTCTCGGTGGAGAACTATGACCTATGGAGGCCCGAGAATGAAGGCTCATCGTATTCCAAACATGGCGTATGTGGAGAGTGGTCTCTCAAGGACCATTCGGTTCTTTGTAGTGAATCGGAGGAGCAGAAGATGAGAGAATTGATCTAGAAGCGAAATTTCCTAAGTCGATGACCAAGCTGACTCTGAGGAGAGAAAGTTAGTCAATCTAGACTACATTGCAAAAGACACACTATCACAACACAATTGATGATGGTGTGATGGGAATGATCTCTCTTTGTATGTCTTTGCTAAAGAGATTTGGGATACACTATTTGTTTATGTGCCAAGGCACGGATCATATAAAAAAAAACAAACTTTTCGATTGGCAATTGGAAAGTTTGGCGGTTTTTTTGAAATGGATGATGGTGAATCAATAGACAAATTGGAAGTCGATTCACTAGCATCATGAATGATCTAAATGCACTTGGAAAGAAATACCCCGAGAGAGAAGTTGCATTGAAAATTCTTAGAGGTCTATCTAAGAAATGGGATATTCATGCGGTGGTGATTGAAAACACCAAGAATATTAATTCAATGCCTTACCAACAAGTCTTTCTACGAAATTTGAAAGCCTATGAATTTGTAATTGATAAGAAATCCAAAAAAGGATGGATGACAAAGATGATTCTTCATCAAAGTAAGAATGTGGCTTTAAAAGCGAAAAGATAAAACACAATAAAACTAGAAGTCGAGAACCCCATGCCAAAAATCGGGATGAGCTTGAGGAAAAGCTAAAGCTAGCGATGGCAAGAAGGTTTGATAGACTTAATAATCGATATGGAAAATACAAAAAAGCTATTACGGGAACCACGGGTACGGAAGAAACACGAGGACGGATCAACCGAGAAGAAGAAAGACACGAAAATTTGAAGGATCTTCATCAAGAGAAAGGACTCCAAGTCAAAGAAGAAAATGATCGGGATGATGATGCAGCCGGATGTTATAATTGCCGGAAGAAAGGTCACTTCGGTATGATTGTCGATTTGAGTCTAAGGAGAGAAAGAAAGGCAAGCTATAAGAGACCGAAGTTCTCAAGCAAAAAAGGCCATGGTTGCGGAAGAAGAACACACTCGAGGAGGGATCTAGCTCTTGGATGAGATATTCTCGGACGGTGAAAGTGATGACATCATCTAATGGCCATTGAGGAGGTAAACTCTTCTTTCTCTGTTGTTGCTCCTACACTAGCACAAAAGTTTTCAAGTTCCTTTGAAAGCGATCATTTTGACTGATGGATTCTTTCGAGAATCGATGAAGGACTATCTTTGTTTTGCAAGCTTTGCTAAATCAAACTCAAGAAGCGAGAATAATAAAGGCTGAAAATTTGAAAATCTAAAATGGAAAGACTCTAGCAATATTGAAGTCACTTCTCAATTAATGGGAACTCTTGATGGGCTGGATGTTACGAAAGTACAACTCTCGAAGAAGAAAGAGAAGTTGATAATGTCCCTAAGCGAAAAGCTAGAAATCCCTTTGAAGAGATTGACTAATCGGAACGAGTTCAATGACCTCTCGAGAAGCATAAAACTCTCTGAAGCTGTGAGGATAGTGCACGAAAAGAAGTTAACTCTATTGAATAATGCATCTAATGTAATAGATGAAATTGAGTTACGAGAGATCTGTGACTATAAAATCTGGATTGGGATATATTCGAGGGGAACCTCACAAGGTCATCTAAATCTTTGCGTCAAGTAGCAAGAAGACTATCTTTGTAAAAACCGATGGCACCTACACTTCAAAGCTGAAGAAATGCCCAAGGTTGTAGACAAAGGAAAAGGACCTATGGTCTCAAAAAGCCCGAATGATCGGGTTAGAAAGCCCAAACCTCGGTGAAGGCAAGAAAACTGAAAGCGGTCGATTAAGAAAGATTCGAGCAAGTACTTCAAAGCCTCGGGCTAAGAATGCAAACTGAAAGGCTCCACTTTGAACCATCGGAGGAATCCTCGGATGAGAAACACTTTCGGCGAGAGACATTCTCAACTAAAGAGACCAAGTCCTCGATTATCTTTGAAAGACCAGATTTCGGTCTGAGACAACTGAACCTCACTTGCCTAAGGGTAAAGGTTATCGAACCCGAGTCATCAAAGATTTAGACCCGGTGCACAAAAGCCTAAGCAAATGAGCGAAGGCTGAACCAAAGAAGAACTCAAAGGCACATGTTCATGCTAAAGCTAGCACACATATCTGAAAAACGCTAAGGCACCCGAGTAGTGGATGTATATGTTGATGTTTATGGAAGACAAATTAGCCACTCTAAAGTGATTAGAGTTGTCGAGGTGATTTGGATTCGAAAGGTACACTAACCTCGTAGGACCCTACACAAAATGGGTACCTAGAATTGATCATTTTTCGGGGAGGAAAACCGGGGCACTAAGTTGATGAAAGATCACATGGCAGCGATGAGCGAGAGATGAAAAAAGCTCGATGTATGGTATCTTGGCGGTGGATGCTCAAGACATATGACAAGATTCAAGAAGATGCTCGGTGACTATGTTGAACAAAAGAGCCCTGAGATCACTTTTGGAGATAACTCAAGGGACGGTGAAGGATATGGAACTTTGGAAATCGACTCGAGTTCATATCCATGGTGTTTCATATGTCTGGATTGAAGCATAACTTCTTTGTCAATTAGCCAATTCTGTGATAAGGGTTTCAATGTTGAGTTCTCCAAGAACTTATGTTTTGTGAAAGATGATACATCACGAAGAAAGTATTCTTGGTGGTACAAGAAAAGGGAATGTGTATCTTCTTTGATTGGAGTTCAACTCCTAAAGATACATGTTTAATTGCTAAAAGTTCCCTGAGATACCCAGTTGGTTATGGCATAAAAGAATGAATCACCTAAACTTCAAAACCTGAACAAGCTTGCAAGATTAGCTCTTGTGAGAGGGTTGCCTAATGAAGTGTTGATAAAGGAACACATTTGTGATGCGTGCGAGAAAGGAAAACAAGTCAAAGCATCATTTAAAAGCAAAGTAGAAGTTTCTCTTGGGAGAATACTTGACTTTTGCATATGGATCTGTTTGGTCCTATAACACTGTGAGCACTAATGGCGGAAATACACATTGGTAGTAGTTGATGACTACTCAAGATATACTTGGGTCATATTCTTTTCGAAGAAGAAAGAGACTCGAGATAAAGTTTGCGAGAATTCTTGAAAAGACTCGATATTGAGAAAAATCGAGTGTGGTCAAAATCGAGATCGAAAAAGGCCGGGTTTATAAATCATATCATTTCGATTATTGTGCGCGACAAATGGAATTTCTACATGAAACATCGGTTTTGCAAGGACCCCTCAACAAAATGGTGTTCTTTGAAAGAAGGAGCGAAGAACTACGAAAGAATTTGCAAGGACAATGATAGTGAAGGTGATATTCTAAAAGATTTTGAAATTTGAAAGTCATCAACCTTTGCATGCTACTCTCGAGAATAGATCCATCTTGACAAAAATTCAAGGCAAAACGCCTTATGAGCTTTGGAATGAAAGGAAGCCTCTTGTTTCTTTCTTTTCGTGTGTTTGGTTGCAAGTGTTTCATACACAATAATGGTAAAGATCGGTTGAAAACATTTGATAGTAAAAGGCGATGAAGGAATATTCTTAGGATATTACGAAGTCGATAAAGCTTTCGAGTTTACAATTTGTAGGACTCTTATTGTGGAGGAAACACCTCATGTTGTTTTTGATGAATCTGTTTTGTGTCGGAAGAAGAAAGCGGGGAACATGATCAAATGAACTGACTAAGAGGATCACCAGATTAAGCACGAAGCAAAAAGATAAATCATCCTTTGAACACGAAAAAGAAGAAGTCGGTCATTATCTATGATTGGGTGACTCGGACTCGGATAAAAAGTTCGGGATGGAAATCGGGATGGTGAGACCGGAAAACCAACACTCCAAAAGGTGACCAATACGAGCAGACACCGATTCGGACTTCGGTGCGTGATGCCAATGAAGATGTGGTCACGGTGAGGCAATTTACGAATCTATCAACCAAAGGGAACAAATGTCTCGACAATGTTGCGAATAAATTTCCCCGAGGAAGATGATTCCCTTTCTCTTTTTGTTGTTCCACTGAGTTTCTTGATTTAAGCGAACCTAACATTTCAAATGTTGAGGATACCATTGAAGGGGAACATCAAGAAGGAAATGGTTAGATAGCCATCCTACAAAGCAGTTGTGGGTGATCTAGCGAAGGTGTTAAGACTAGAAGGTTCCATGGAGAGAGTGCACTATTCTGCTTTGCTTCCTATCGGAGAAAGAACCTCTTGAGATTGGTGAAGCTCTACAAGATTCTCTTTGGATTCTTGCCATGCAAGATGAGATGAATCAATTCTCGAGGAATGAAGTATGGGGAGCTAGTAGATAGACCGAGAAAGGCACAATGTCATTGGAACCAAGTGGGTTTTCAAGAACAAAAGAGATGAAAACAACAACATTGTGAGAAACAAAGGCAAGGCTAGTTGCACAAGGTTATTCCCAAGAAGAAGGCTTGGATTATGATGAAACCTTTGCACTGTTGCAAGACTAGAAGCCATCAGATTGTTTTTCTTGCATATCTTTGCCCACATGAAGTTCACGATCTATCGGATGGATGTGAAAAGTGCATTTACGAGCGGCGTGCTTAAAAAAAAAGAGGTTTATGTGGAACAACCTCACGGTTTCAAGCAGAATGACCAAGTTCTGGCTAAAAAAAGCTTTGTATGGTCTTAAGCAAGCACCCCGAGCATGGTATGATACTCTTTCTCGGTTTTTCTTCTTGACCATGGTTTGTCAAAGGCTGTTGATAGAACTCTGTTGGGATAGAGGATGGGGAAGATATCTTACTAGTTCGGATATATGTTGATGACATCATTTTTGGATCTCAAACCATCGGTTTGTGTGAAAAGTTTTTTTCAAACGATGAAAGGCAAGTTTGAGATGTCAATGATGGGAGAGATGAATTTC
Organism: Stenogyne calaminthoides; assembly: GCA_037126765.1. Taxonomy (NCBI): domain Eukaryota; kingdom Viridiplantae; phylum Streptophyta; class Magnoliopsida; order Lamiales; family Lamiaceae; genus Stenogyne; species Stenogyne calaminthoides. The sequence goes on along the minus strand of JBBCBC010000018.1, from coordinate 23,505,916 downwards.
TTTCTAGGACTTCAAGTGAAACAATCAAAGGAAGGAATATTCATCAACGGTGCAAAATACACGAGAGATCGATTGCCAAATATGGTGTACAAAATTGCAATGCGATTAGAATTCCCATGAATACTAACTACAAGATGGATCGATTACGAAGGCAAATCGGTAAGTCATCACCGATTATAGAGGAATCATTGGATCATTGCTCTATCTCACGACAAGTAGGCGGATATAACATTTCTTTGTTGGGATATGTGCAAGAATACCAAGCTAATCTAAAAATTTAGTCACATGGATCTTTGCCCAAAAAAGATCTTGAAATATCTTAAGGGGCACGATGAATAGAGGATTATGGTATCGGTGATGATAACCTAGAGTTAAGTGGTTACTCGGATCTTGATTATGGAGGATCTGAAATTGACGGAAGTCCACTTGGGGAACTTGTCAATTTCTAGGAAGCAAGGTGATATCTTGGTTTTGAAGAAAGCAGGACCTCGATAGCAACAAGTACTCTCTGAAATTTGAATATATATATGGTTGCGAGGAAGGCTGCGTTGTGCCCTGATTCTTTGGCTCGAGACAACAATTGAGGGATTATAAAGTTGTAGCCAATGAAGTACCAATATTTTGTGACAATAATAGTGCCATTGCTATTTCACAAAACCCATTATTACACACGGATGCAAGCATGTGGATATCGGACATCACTTCATCGGAGATCATGTCGAGAAGAAGGACATAAGGATGGAGAAAATTCATCTTGATATAAGAGAGGTGATATCTTGACTAAACCTTTGGCGGAATCAAGATTTCAAGAACTTTCGGTTGAATTAGGGATCTTTAGAACGGTGTATAGAGTAAAATCGAAAAATTGAAGGTTTTCAGATGCATGAAGTTTTCTCAGAATCATTCTGAGAAGCTCAGGATAAAATGGAAATCTTTGAGTCTCGAGTCTCGAAAACTTCATTAGCATCTTGAACCAATTCGATTTTTCGATATTATCTTGACATTTTATCAAGATCGATTACTTTCGATAAAGGCGATAGAGGGAAATTAGTGCGAAGAAGTAATGACTCATGCGATCCATTTATTGCTCAAGTAAATTCAATAATCATTCGCAATAAATATAAAACACCCGAGGAATGTTTTTTTTTTTGGGCGGGATCATTTTAAATTCCGAAGAAGGTCAACAGTCATTTAATGCTCTGCTACATTAATGACCAATGAGGATGTTTTGGCGGCTTACTTTTCGGAGATCGTCGGTTCGTATACCCGATTAATCGGAGATTAATCTCAACCGTTGTTACTCACCTAACCAACACGATTCCCCACGATCTCAAGGCTATATAAACCCCAATCAGCCATTCAAGCCAAAATTTTATCAAACCCTTCGTTTTCAAATCCTCTGCAATTAAAAATCCCCTTTGCCCAGAAATTCTCCAAACCCTAAAGCTTCCCTTCTTCAATCAAACTCTAAAATGGCTCCAACCATGTTCGAGAGATTAGCCGAAACCAACAAGCTGTGGTACGAGTTCGTTGTCTCACTTGAAAGCACAACCAACTCAAAACCAGAAGAGGAGGCTCTGCATATGATTCGACTTGCTAAACTCACCCAACTAGTCGCAAACCGACCCGGACGGGGAGTTTTGCGAAAAAGGTGTCAATTCATCTGTAACTTGAAGATAGATGAAGAGGGTTGTATGCATTCTAAGTTAACTGTATCACACTTAGAGCAGTCATTGATTTTGAGAGGGATCTGTATATAGTTCCGAAAAATCTGAATGATGTTTTTGAGCTCTGTGATAGAGGAGAGGATCCTACGATGTATATGTCGGGGAAGAGAAGCGGAGTACTTAGATAGGATTCTTTGAGAATCTGTTAAGTTTGGCGACATTGCATAAAAAGGCACTTGAAGCCACAATATCGTGTGTTGATGGATATTGTGAGCAAGTGCATCATGAGTCTTCTTGGGGAGTTTTGAGCGGATAAGTACCCCGAAGCTCAGTTGATGGCGGCGATAGAAGCTTCACCACCATTTCGATTTCAATGGCTAAAATTCTGATCCAGACGGTGAGTGAAAGCGGACCAAAGTTTTGAGGAAGATTGGCCAGGCGATCTCAATCAAAGGCAAGATCCACCATGCCACCAAAATTGCTTACATTTTGGAGATGTGCGAGAGAGGAGGAGGATATCTTCACCGATTCGACCCCATTTCCTAAATCCAAAATTCTCTTTAAACCCATTCTTTGCAAAAAAGCAGGTCATCGGGGAAGAGAAAAAAGAAGGTAGAATCACCTTCTGCGATTCTTTGAAAAAAGACCCAACAAACTAGGGGAAGGTGTTGTTGGAGGCAAAAGATGGAGCGAGGGAGCAAAAATGATGAAGCGGAAGAATCTTGCTCCAAAACGTAGAAGATTGGTGGTTCTCACCGATGAAGATGAAAGTGATTCTGAAGAGATTCAATCGAGGGCCAAAGCCTTTCGAGTTCACCATTACAAGTGTTGGCTCGGGTTATCTCAGGACCACGAGGATCGGGCCCGAGGAAGCAGGTCTTTTACGAGGTGCTCGAGACATCATTTCAGTCTGAGATAAAATTTCTCAGGAAATTTTCAAAGGAGCTCAGACCTCGAGATGCCTACCTCGGATGTGCGGGCTCGAGACGGAAGAGCCAGCTCGAGTCGATCTGAAGATGTGCAAGCTCGGTCAAGAGCCAACTCAAACTCAAGCCCGAGGATATACCGGTTCAGGCCTCGAGAACCCACTCGGATGCAAACCGAGGACTGACGCACAAACTTGAGATCTTTTGAGACTCGGGGGCGAGAATATTCTTGATGAGCTCTGAGTGATCTACTTCTTGATCCCTTAGCGAAACTTCAAATGAACGGAGAGCCGAGATGGAAGAAGGGCGAATTGGAGTGGAGGAGCAAGGGGCAGTTCATACTTGACCGATACCCTGAGCTCAGCTCATATCCTGATCTGCAAGATATTTTCTTGATTAAGGACAATTGCTGTATTTATCCTCAATCGGACTCTTCCGAGATGCTTGATATTCTTTGCTTTTTAGAGGGGAAGGCTGGTGGAATGAGGAGATAGCCTTTCGACCGACTTCTCGGGGGTTCAGAAGGACAAAGCTCGGGATGAAAAAACTCCGATTTTGATGAAATTTGGTTTCGAGAGGAAGTTGGTGAGAGGAAAGCAACTAAAGTTGGTGCCCCAAGCGGCGGAGACAAATCTCAAGATGGAGATGGGGACCAGCGGGGAGATGTTGAGAAGCGATCTCAGATTGAAAAGGAGACTTACATTGGCGATCAACTTTGGATCTAGTCAACATCGAATGTTGATAGTACTCTTGGTGATCGAGGCGCAATTTGAGGCTAGAGCTCGAGAATGAAGTTTGAAGCTCAAGATGATCGGATGATCAAAACCGGGGGAGGTGCGAAGATTTCGAGATTGATCTCACTCCCTTGATGGAGAAACTTGAGAAGGTTGAGCCAATGATGATCAAGATTGCTTTCGGATGGAAGAAGCGTTGGCCAATCAAGCTCAAAAGATGGGCCGGTCTTAGTCACTCTTCTTGAAGCTGGTGCAAATTCAAAACACTCTAACCACCCGGATGACCTCCATGGAAGATAAAAGCTAAATGAGAAAGCTGGAGGGAGTCAAAAGGTGAGTTAAGTGATGAATGAAGCGAAACACCGGGAAAGTTTCGATTTCTAGAGGTGAAATTGGCGAGAAAAGAATGAGGTGCTAATCAAGTCTCTTTGTTGAGGAAATGAGCTCAATGCTCATGACCAAGATATGAGAGATGTTCAAAAAGCACTCTGGCCGGTTGCCCACTTATCGAAAAAAGAATTTTACGTGGCCAAGAACCATCTAAGGAATTTGGAAGGCGAAACAAGATCGAGATAGCAGGAGAAGTTATTTGTGTGAGCAAAGAGCAATATCACATGGACCAACACTCTCGAGACTTCTTCCAAATTACGGTGCCAAAGGGAAAAGGAAGGTGAAGATCTCGAAAGTTCATGGCACGTACTTTGGAGAAGAAGGCTCGAAAGATCTTTGAAATGTATAATCTAGCAAAAGCCTTTAAAAAGTCGAAGACTCTTGAGAAGTTGAAGTTCGCTCGGGTAGAAAAGCCTATCTACACTCGAGTTTCGAGCAAGCTATGCTTGATGTTGCAAGAGAGAAACCGAGTGCTAGAAAAAAAGGTTGGAACAAAGCATTTCTTCTTTGAACTACCTATGAAGAGGAAAGCCTTGGGCGTTGTTCAACTTTGAAAGCAAAGCGTGCAAAGGCTTCTAAGCCAATCCGAGAAAAGCGATTACGGATGATGAAAAACATAACAACCCGATTGGAATCGAGTCTCAACCTCGGAAGAAAGTCTTCAACACGAGAAATGCTCGAAGACACTCCAAGAAGAACAAGCTAAGAAAGCTTGTTGCCGGTCTCGGGAGCGTCTGTGATCGGAAAGAAGATAGGCGAAGAAGCGAAGCGAAAGGAGTGATTTCGGGGAAGTTTGCGAGCAAGAGGAAAGGAACATCAAAAGCACTAAAATGGCCCCACGTTGATAAATGGATGCCCATCAAACTCAGCGATATGTGGGAAGAAGTCGAAGAACCATACGGTTCAATTATGATGTTCTCGAGGGGAATGGAGAGGGAAAGCTCGGATCGAATGAAGCTTTCATTGAATACCTTCTTATCTTCTATCAAAGTATCTCTGAAATTTGGATTAACTGCGGATGAAGGAGAGAGTCTGAGATAGTAGCCCCTGGTCCATATTCCTATCCACCTCCAAAACTTGATAATGGCTTGGTGAATGAGAAGGCCATTACTCAAGAGATTACTTTCGATATCTTTGGTCGAGTTGGGTTTAACGAGGAAGCTTGATCCGGACATCATCAAGGAAAGAAATGAAATTTGAAGAAGAGATTTTTTCGGAATGTTTGACTGGAGGTGCCCGTGATGAAGTTGAGAATGAAACAAAGCGAAAAAAAGAGAAGGCGAAGAGCCAAAATCAGAAGACTGAAGACCGAAGACTCAGAAGATTTTGTAATCTTTAAATTTTGTCTTTTTGATTTTGTTGATAAACTCATTGTAATATGTAATGGGATACCAATCATCAATGAAGATTTATCATTATGCTCAAAAGATAATATCTCATTATCTTATTTACATGTCTTTTATTTTGATATGCTGAATGAATGTCTCTGAACTGATTGTATGTTGATAAAGGGAGAAATTGTTTAAGTATTTGGTAATGAACTATTTAAAAAGAGATTCATTACTGAAGAAATTGCTGAATGATTAAAATTGTTGAGAAACTCTGAAATTGTTGAGAGTTTTTTACGATTTATGAAATTGTTGGGAGACAACCAATCTTGTAATAGGATAAACTTTGAAACACAGTATAGGTTATATGTTTGTAACAAGATAGGTTTTGGCATCATCAAAAAGGGGGAAATTGTTGGGAGATGAATTTTAATAAAGATTTATGATTTTGATTAGATCCCAAAAACCCCTGAGTATGACATGTTCAGAATGATCTTGATAGTTAGTCGAGGATTAGGTTTTTAGAATATTCGGGGATGTTATCTGCGAGAATGTATAGTCGTGAGATATAGTTGAGGATAATTCTTGAAGACTTCGGTAGGATCTTGAAATGGCGAAGACTCAAAGAAGACTTCGATTACATATATATCGGTCGATTATAAACTACAAAGACCACGAAGGAAGACCACGAAGACTCGAAGACACAAAGACACAAAGCCGAGAAACTAAAGATCAAGAATCTTGAAAGGCCGCGATAATTACTAAAGACTCGATAATGTCTTGAATGCTCGATATGAACTGAATGTTTCGAGGCCTTTGAATATATCTATCGAAGGATGCAATCTTGAGAAGATCGCGATTCCTTAGAAAATAGATATTTGCCAAGACATTCAAATGCGAGACAAAAGGAACTAAGTCGGAAGTGTTGTTAAGGTTATATCAAACTCGAGTTTGTAACCAAAAAAAGCCGTTGAAGGTGTTTACCTTTAGCTGGAGACAAAAAGTCAAAAAGGAAAACAACTTTGTACCATCCGACAGCGGCGGTGTGGTCTCGAAAAAGGATGTCGGATGTACAAAAGTTCAATCGCAAAAAGTGAAGACCGGCTACATGAAAGGCTATTGCCTAGAAAGTGTTAGGGAGTTTCAAACCCTAAATATAGCCGTTTTCACACACCACAAGAGGGAACTCCGAAGTTTTGTCTCTCCAACGGATAGTTTTCAAAAGTGACCTTGGTGTATGCCTATAAATCTTGGTGACCCTCTACATTGTAAGGTTACGGGGAAATTTATCATAACTTAAGAGCTCAAGCTTATTCTTGTAAAAGTTAAAAAGCACTCGAAAAACTTAGAATTTCCCAAGTGCTTCAATATTGAAGAGAGCTCACTATACTAAGCCTAGCTTGATAAGAATTATCAAAGCTTAGTCGAGATATCCTAACCCTTTGCATTGTGCTTCATTGTAAAGGATATCTCATCTAGTTGGAAACCAACCAAGAAACCCCAAACCCTTGTGAAGGTAGTTGGAGTGTGTTTGTTGGTGAGAAGTGTTGTAAAAGAGTTAGTAAACTACTGGAGTAGTCGAGAAAACTCTAGAGGAGAAGTTAGTAAGCTCTGAGGGGTAGTCTGAAAGCTTGTGTGTGATTGAGTAAGTAAACTACGGAGGTAGTCGAAAGCTCAAGGTCGGGTTGAGTAAGTAAACTCACGTGGAGTAGTCGAGAAAACTCGGGGCGAGTTGAGTAAGTAAACTACGAGGTAGTCGAAAAGCTCGAAGTTGATAGTGAATTTCTCACGAAGAGTCGGGGAGAGTGGGCGTAGGAGCTTGTGTCTACGAACCACTATAATTGTTGTGTTCTTTATTGCTTTCCTTATATCTGTGCTTATACATTGCATTGACTTGATTTTGAAAGCATACTTTTCAGCGATATTGGTTGGAATCAATCCATTGAAGTTGCATAAGTGAATCACGGCCTAATCCTTTATTTCATAAAGGGAAGGTTTTTAATGAAAGCTTAAATCAGTATAAACTAAGGGCCAACCATTCCGCTGGTGAGTAGCTAGAAACGGATAGTTACCAAACTGAACATACTCTTACGAGGGTTGATAAGTTAGTTATCTAATCCAAGCAACTCGGGATCTCTCGACTTTTCGAGGACTCGGTTGGGATTATCGAGGGTTTACGAAAGCGACTCGGGATCTTTGTCTCGATAGACTTTGACTCGGAAGCGATCTGTGCTTCTCGAACCTAATCTTGAGGATTATCGACCAAAAAGTGACCTCGATGAAAAAGTTTTAAAAACACTAAACACGTGTATTCCCCCCCCATACACGTGTAAGACTCGTTTGCACCGGGACCAACAGGTTGCCTATAAATACCAGTGACCTTCACCATTGCAAGGTTACGGGAAATCAAGCAACTCCATAGCTCATTCGTATTCAAGTTTATATTGTAAAGCACTCGAAACCCTAAGAATTTCCCAAGTGTTTCCTCTTTGAAGAGAGCTCATTCACTAAGCCTAGATTCAAGCATATTCAAAGCTTAGTTAGAGATATCCTAGCCTTTTAACTTGTGTTTATTGTAAAAGGATATCTCACCTTAGTTGGAAACCAAACAAAACCCAAACCCTTTTGTTAAGTAGTTTGAGTGTGTAATTGTTGGAAGTGAGAGTTGTAAAGAGTGAGTAAGTTGCAGGAGTTCAACTTAAAAGCTCTAGAGAAGAAGTTAGTAAGCTGCTTGTGTTCAGTCTGAAAGCTTGTGTGCGTTGAGTTAGTAAGCTGCAGTTTAGTTCAGCCTGAAAACTCATAGTGGAAAGTTAGTAAGCTGCTGAGTTCAGTCTGAAAGCTTAAGGTAGTAATAGTGTTGGGGAATGAGTTGCACAGATCTATTCGGGGTGAATATTTAAATACAAATTTAATTCATTAATTATTACTAGCATGAATTAATCCTATATTAATTCAAATAATAATTACAACAACATATCATGCATATAAAAAGCCACGTAAAACCTACGCATGCGGAATCTACGGGTTTCGTGAGCGTACCCTCTCGGGATGGCGTTGACTTGATGGTCGGACGGACTAACCAAAAAGGACTTCCCAAGTATTTCCTTAGCCCTTGCTCGACAATCCGGTGGAAGGATACTTCATGAACAATTAACAAAAGAAAAAAAATAAATTTGTTGCACAATTATGTGGATTTCTTAATATTTCCAAAGACATGGAATTGTACTTGGGAATGAACTAATCATCCCCTATTTATAGGAGGGAGGGTGGACGAAATTTATGTGATATTTCAATGTGGGAAAAAGACTTTTCTTGGTCACCAGAAATCTTGAATATATCTCATATATTCTTTTTTCCCATAATTAAAATATTCCACAAAAATTCCACCTCCTCTATTATGGATGAATTTCAAAAATTTAGGATGTCAAGAATCAAGATTTGGATCTTCTTGAATTTATGAGATATTCTTGTATTTCAAGAAATACAAATCTTCCATAATATCTTTTCAAGAAAATCAAGAAAATCTTTCTTGCCCATTATATTTTCAAAATTTCGAAATTTCACTATGTATAACCAAGTGGGAGATTTCTTGAATTTAATGAGATAATCTTGTATTCCAAGAATGCATATCTTCATTCCATAACAAAATTCAAAGAAAATCTTTCTCCTCTTTTATCCATAAATTTGAAAAAAAATTAGAGAAATATAAGCAACAATATTTATTTTATTTTAATCACCTTTTAGGTTATTGGACTATATGTTGGGCTACTCGGGGGCCTTTTAGGAGAATTAAGATTGGACCTTCTAATGGATCTTGAATATCTAATATTGAGCCACAATATAATTCAAGCTCATAAATATTAATTAATCCTTTACATAATTAATATTGCACCATCCATCTTAACCCATTTATTGGTCAATATGGCTCGGTCATTATTTCCGTGTTTAAGATTATCTAGCCCATTAATTAATATCTGTTGAAATAGCTTGGTGAATTAATTAATATCTTTTGTCCTTGGTGAAATAGCGGTTCAACATTGTAGGTCTTAAGCAGATAAGTGAGGTAGAAGTCTAGAGGGGAGGGTGAATAGACTTCTAAAAACTTTTCGTCTTGCGGATCGGTGTGAGAGCAAATAGCTTTGATCAGTCGAGTGAATCGATTCGTCGATAACCAACTTCTTGAGCGCGGAAAGCGGTCGATTCGGTAACTATCAGTTAAGCGATGTGTATGCGGAAGCTTAAGTTTTACCCGTGAAAAACCGGTTTGTATAAATCGATTCAAGTTTTATCTTTTTAATCGGATGTGAGAAATCGGTCCGTCGGATCGAAGCTTGGTCTTTGTCGATCTTAACTTAGAATGTATGCGCTTTAATATTGTGCAATGTGAGAGCGAGTTAATCAAAGCGATAATAAAGGCACACAAGATTTATAGTGGTTCGGACAAACCGGTCCCTCGTCCACTCTTCCTTTCACAAGGGCACCAACTTAACCGACTTAACCGAGCTTAACCGATTTGGACTTAGATTAGTGTGTTAGTCAACACATTACACCTGCGAGATGTTTTAGGAGTTCTCACTCAACCGATCCAGAAATCGATCTTAGAATCCCTAGGTGAAATCTTGCTAAACAACTTATCTAACTTGGGGGTTTGGGTAAGATTGTTAAGGTTCAACTATGAAATCTTTTCCTTGCGTAAAAGCGACTGATAGCTAGATGGAAAGATTTCTTGCTAAAACTTATGGGATGAACACAATACAATATAAAATAAGCTTGTAGTTCTTTGTGTTCTTAGATGCGGAAATCGACTATAGTTTGAGCGTCTTGATTATGTTGTTTGTCAAGCATTTCCGTGTTTCACTCTGAAGTGTGATCCCATATTTATTAGCCGTTGGAAAGCAATTTGAATCTCGAGGCTATTTTTAAATGAAGTTACGAGCTTGATGTGACATGCTTGAGAGGCGGCATGGTGAAGGTTTTATAGCCGTTTGAGAAGAAAACATGTCGAATCCATGATGTCGACTCTGTTCATCGTGTCTCTTCCTTATTGGATGAAAGCCTTGCTGCGGTGTTGTTCCTCAACTAAGGTTGGTATTCATCTTATTCGGATCGCTTTGGAGCGTATGATAAGATGAAACATCGATTTTCATCTTATAATTTCGTCGATCTGTCTGACCGTCGATCCACGATGGAAGGCGCTTTGTTGACTTAACTTCATTTGGTGACTCTCCAGGCGATGTAGGTCTTGGTCTTTATCTTACGGAAGTCATCGATCTTCTAGTATTAGAGGTTTGTGCTTCATGACTTCATTTGAGTTATCGACAAGATCGGTTAGATCGATCTTAAGATTACGGTTTAGCGTTACGTTACATCGGATATCGACTTTCTTACGATTCTTGGATCGACCTTTACATATTGAGTTCCCCCTCAATATGTGACCTATCTATTACATCGTTTTTCTATACAATTATTATCAATCGATCTCTATAGCGATAATGAAAACATCGATCATTTACCTAACAGTCCGATTGGTCTATTACATGTGATTTTGGAACTTTCATCAAAACTTATAAATTTCCCAACAATTTCCCTTTTTTTGATGAAACCAAAACACTTGAGAAACCAAACAGATTGATAAGTATAGAACGGTTAAAAAGCAAATGTCGGAAAACAAAGAGATTTTGTCTTGGGATCGAAAAAAATAAACTTTTCATTATATATGATGATTACATGTTACATCGAGAAAAGTTTTGAAATTAAAAGCGGTGATCCTAGGCGTCTTACGAATCTTCACTCCTTGGGCTTGTATCCTTACGGCATTTCTCTTTGGTCTTGTGGAATGTTGAAAAATCGATAGAGTTTCCATTTGACATCGGTTATGCGCTCTTGATCGATTATCGTGATTTGCTCAAGATGTCAAAGTAGAATCTCTCAAATGCGGTCTGTCAAATGAGCCATCTGCCTTCTTTGAGTATATGTTAGATCATACTCTTGGCGAGATATCTTTACATTTATAAGCTTGGCTTCATTTTCCGGATACTTGAAAATGCGGAAATTTATTACGTAACGGTTGAGGAACTCATCATCTGGTGATTCTTCTTTTGGAACAAGATCAGGACAAAAGCATCAAAAGCCATTCACTTACGATCTTATTCCATTCCTCAAACCTCTTGGCGTGTGCGGCGATTTTTTAGTATAATCTCGTCAACTCAACTCTTTGGTGCAGAGGTTAAGTGCGATTTTCGATTAATCCTTTCTTAGCCCTTGATTTGAACTTCTTTCAACCCTTACGCTTGTGCGTTTTTACATCCTTCTTTCTTCTTGATCATCTCGCTCTTTGGACAATTTCTGACTAGCTCCTTATCGGCTGTATCATGTCGACTAGGCTGTCTTACGGTGGCTTTCTGTGCGAGTGGCTTGGTCGATTTTGATGTCGGCACCGCAGGCGACCTTTCTTTCAATTGAGCTTTGTCCATGGGCCTTGTCATCGATGTGTCGGTTGGTTTCTCGAATCCTTCCCCCTTTTTGGTTTGATCAAAAAAAAAAGCGCATTGAGTGGGAAGTCGAGACCCAAAGTTGATTGACAATGCCGATTTAGATCATTAGCAGATAAACACGAAGATTGAGCTTTTAGATTACGGGCGATTATAATCGATTCTTTCTTGGCGATTCCATTGTTGCGAGAGAGTGTCCAAATCATTTTGTCAAATTTCTCTTCGATAACTTTCGAGCCTTTTTCTCGGTGGCGTCGAAAAAAGAAGATTGAGTTTCATCCACTTTTTGACTTGTCATTGATTTTGTAAGCTCGGCGATTATGGTGGACATGGATTGGGAAGGCGATCTCGATTGCTTCGTTTTGTTTGAGGCGATTTGTCTACGATCGGTTAACACTCCCTCAATCTCTTCTTTCGGGAGATCTTTGAGACAAGATCGATCTCTGAAGTTGATCGATGGTGATTTGGGATGTAGGAATTTGATCCATCACTTGATCGAGGTTCGATTGTTTGTGCCTCCGGTGGTTGATGTATTGAAGCTGCGGCACAGTTCCACTTTCATCGGCGGACTCGGCATTTATCATTTCGGCGTCATTTACGGAGCTTCTTGGCGATCTCGGCTTGTCTTCTTCGGCGGTTCAACTTCGCGTGGATCGAGCTTTCCGCAGTTTATCGGATATGAGCTCGGTGGTGAACCCACTTTGGCGGAACTTCCTCATATCGAAGTCAAAATCTGCGAACTCATCCGCACCACCCATCTGTTCAACAAGTAAGATAAGATCGAGAAGCTTTTTTAATGCAGAGATCTCTCGGTGAGGATCTCCATGACTTCTTCTCTTATAGTAGGATGGGCGACCCGGTTGTGGATACTTCTCATCAATCTCTCGTTCAATTCTTAGTCGACCATTTTTCGGTGATGGTCTTTGTTGATCTGGATCTGAGAATGATCTGTCAGATTACATTGGATGAGATGTGGAAGCTTACGGTTGTCTTGAATCGGCGGAAGATGTCGATTGGTTCAACTGCGATGGATTCTGCTTTGTAGTGGCGGTTATATCGGTTCGGAGTTCGGGTTCATGAAGCGGGTGAACTAGCGGTAGAGACATGCTCTGCGACCTTTAGTCTGAAGCGGTGAATCGGGTTGAGGTTGAGGAGAAGTAGATTTATCGACTTGCTTCTACCTCGGATCGTTTGGCGAGCCCTCGGTTGAAAGCTTACTGTCGATTACATTCTTTGTTGCGTATTTGTTTCGGTGCTTTTTTTCTTCTTGACTCATCTTCTAGTGCTAGAGTCGGGGTAGGTTCTTTGCTTTCTTTGGCCTCTTCTCACAGGCCTTCACCAGGTTTTCGTTTCTTTTTACGTGGAGCAAGCTGGTGTGGATGAGGCGGCTTCTTTGCTCTTTCCTTTCTTGATTTTGTTGGAGTGGGCTCCTTGTCATCGTCTGGTGGCCCATAAATAAGCTGAAGTTGATGAAGGAAGGCATTGTAGGACTTGACCCATTCGATTCCATTCGGCGCTTAGCGATTTGTCTTTCAATATAGGCGCAACCTTGTTGAGATTCTTTGATTCTCTTTTTCGAGAAAAGACACTGCTTTGGATTCATTGACTCCAAATTTTTCGTGTTCTTGGAGCAAGATGGCTTTTCGGGAAGCCGTGCCAATTGATGTTACGAGCTCCATCAATTATTCTTTATCATCTTTGTACATTTTGGTGATGTGAGAGCATCTGGGCTAAAAAGATTCCATGATCGTTCTTGATAGTATGTCAAACAACGATCTATACTTTCTTTTTGAGCATTGGCACGATGAATCCCGTTTGTCGATGTTTATCTGCGCCTCTCTCAAGAGCTCTTTTCGATCTCTTCATCCTCATTCTCCCTGTAGTGTGCGGTGAGATTCGCCCCTTTTAGCAAGGTGAGCAGACGACAGTGATGTGCGCATTTGTCGATCGATTTCTTCTCGATTGGTTGCGACATCAGTTCGTCTCCTGGCTTCTCTGTATCCACACTCAAATTTTGCAAGAATTGAAGTGCTTCATCTTGCATCCTTTGGATTGATGAAAGCGAGAAACAATATGTTTCGATCCAACTTTCTTGAAATTTGTTCCACTTCCATGGATTCGAGAATCCTCGGTGGTTCTGGCCCGAACGAACTTATCCTCAAATATCTTCGTTGCGATTCGCATAATTGCACATGATCTTTCCAAGTCCATGAGTGGCCATCTACATGTGAGATAGACACATTAAATTTGTGCATAATCAATATCAATATCATCTCTGCGGAAAACAAAAGGCAATGAAGCATAAAATCAAGTAAAACAATTTTTGAAAAACAATGTTTTTAACGGAAGGAAAGATTCATCATTAAGCTTTTAAAGACAATATTACGGATACAAATTTTGAGAAGAAGATTTTGAAGCGAAGAGTAAAATTTGAAGTTCTTCAATGAGTGCAATGCAAGTTTGTAAAGCGGAAAAACTCGGTAAGGTTTGATGAATCTTATATAGAGGGAGGGTACAATAAGACAAGATTTTGAAGATCAATCGTTTTGAAAAGATTATGCGCTCAGTTAGCGGTTTTGATCGTGGGGTTGGGAATACACGCGTCACGCAAAACTTTTGGATTTAAAAAGCACGATCAAGTAGCGGTTAATACATGTACCCCGTCCGCGTTAAATGATTTGCAGAGTACACGTCACAAGGATAGTGGGTGCGGTAAAGGCAAATAAAATGGAATCACGATCCGATAAATAAATAAAGAACAAGAGTAGAGATCGATCTGGTTGGTGATGTTGTTATCGGTCAATATTACTTATCAATGTTGATTCCACTTGTTGATCTTAATCATTACGCCTAAGCCTTAAGAAATTTCCCAAATGATCCTTTTAACCGATCTTTTCGGTTGCATCGATTTGAAGAAACTTAAAGGCTTAAGTGATCTTTCCTTATGTCGTCGATTTCCCTTTTTTATCGCCTTGATCGGTTGAAGTTCCCCTTTGATATTTCTGACATATCGATATATCGATTTATTGGAGTTTCAAGGCTCGGTGAGATCTCTCTCATCGATCATGCTTGTAAGTAATCGATTTTGGTTGACCTTATCGATTTCTTTTCGAGATAAAGCCAATTCTTGGGATAAGTGTTACCGCCAAAACTTAGTCTAGAGTAGTAGCTTCTATTCCTAAGTAGGCGTGATTGACATGCGTAAATATAAATGCGAATCTTCTCGATATGTCAATCAACCGTAAATTTATCCAATTATCGATCGCGTGATTTCTCATTTGTCCTTTTGATGCAAATTTCTCGGATAGGCTTCTTGAACTGACAATTGCATTTGCATCCTTGCTTGGCCTCTATAAATTGGACCAATGTTTTACACAACATCACCCATTCACCATACTTATCCTTTTTGAAAGAAATATGTATCTTGGTGAACCCTTGTTTCCGGTGAGACTTCCGGCAAACACTTTTACACCCTTTTATATGGTTTCATCTTCTCAAATCAACCCTTTGCATCCCTTGTGGCTGTTTTCTTCATCATCTTCGATTTCACATCGATTCTTCATAAAGCTTCTCTTCCACGTGGGCGGATCTGCTTTGTTGCAAGCGAAGACACTTCTCCTAACCGTATGCACCTTGTGTGTCTATCTGGATGATGTAACCAGAACCATCAGACTTAGTCTGGTATAGAATATGCAGCACATGTGCCCATGAGATCTGATGACCAACTCTTTGGCACACGTGCTCCATTTAACAGCTGGAGAGCCCTACTACTCCTCCTTTTAGGGCTCTAGGCTTAAGAATCCGATCAAGGCCTCTGTCGCTCCAGTTTTCTAGATCTTGACCTCTGCATTGGCGCCTTGGGATTACATTCTTTAAAGCCTCTCTCACCCCCCTTGTTAAGTGGGGGAAAAATGAGAGTTTAAAAAATCTCTCTCTTTTTTCCTTCACTTATGAGGGGTTAGGATGAGGATTCGGGGTTATAGGTTTAGGTTTTTAGGATTTTGGTTAACATTTATGTCTTGACCTCTGGGTCTTCTTGTACTTGTAACTTTCGTAATGTAACCTCACCTTTGGGTGTTTATCAATGAAAAAGTTACATTATTTCATTTTGTTGTGTAAATTCACCTTTCTTATGCGATTGATAGCTTCTTAATCTACGAATCTTGCTTGTTGAATATCAAAAAGCGAATCACAAAGAAATACTATAACCAACTTGGTTTAATCGGATAATCCATTAAAAGCGAGCATTTTCCTTAAATCGATAAACCTTGAATCGATCGGTTCCTTTTAAACCGATAGACTTTCAATCTGATAAACTAAAATCTGATCAGTTCCTTTGGATCTGGTAGCGTGTATGTCTGATCGATTTTTGCTTATCAGTCTCTTGAGATCAGTTAAGATACCAAACTCAACTGATTCCTCTCGATCTGGTTAGTCTCTTAACCAGCTAGTTCTGGAGAGCATTCCATCAAACATTTTTGGTGCCATTTCTCCAAGATCTAGAAGTCCTAGCTCATTGCATAAATCTACGAATCGATTTGACTAGTGGCTTGGTTAGAATATCGGTATACGTATATCGGTGTGAATCTTTTCCATTACGATATTCTTCTTTTCAACGTGATCTCTTATGAAGTGGTGTCGACATCTACATGCTTGCATCTTGTATGTAGAAGCTGGATTACGAGTGATTGCAATAATTAATTATCACGAGAATATAGGTACGTTCTTAGCTACAATGTTGTAATCCCTCATTTCGACCGAGCGAGGCGATTGGGAACAACGACTTCTGACCATATATTACCTTGGTTGTTGATGTCATGGCGATGTGCCTTCTTTGAAAACCACGAGATCGCTTTTTTTTACTTCCTAAGCGACAAGTTCTCGAGGTTGATTTTACATCATCTTGCAACCTCCATAATCGAGAATCAGAATACCCACTAAGCTCTAGATTATCATCGATGGGTAGAATAAACCAAGGTTTATTGTTCCTTGGATTAAGAAATCGCTTAGGCTGCTTCTAGGTGGTGACCATTGGATTTGCACGAAATCGCACATACACCCTCTGCGAAAGTGATATATGTCGTCTGGCGGTCGGTATAATAAAGATCAATGAGAGCCCTATATTCGCCGATTTGTTTTCGACCGGCCTCATGCGGATCCATCTTGAATCCGGTCATCATAGGAATTTTGGCTTCCTTGCTATTTTGAATTCCAAACTTAGCCAAAATATTCCTAGTGTACTTTGCTTGGCGAGATGAATATCCCTCCGAACTTTGTTTAACTTGAAGACCAAGAAAGTAATTCATCGACCCATCATGGACATCTCGAATTTCCCTTGCATCAATTTCTTTGAATCTTTCACATAGGTTCTTGTTTGGAGATCCGAAGATGATGTAAATCACGTAAATCTGAACCATCGAATATCTTCCCCATCTTCTATTCGAATAAGGTTGTCCATCCTTTGTTCCTTTAGTGAACCCACTTTCGATCAAGAAGCGAGAGAGTGTATCATAAAAGCTCATGAACTGTTTGAGTTATAAAGAGCTTTTCTTAAGCGATACACTTGGTTGCCCTTTTCAAAGCACGGAGGTTGTTCGACATAAACTTCCTCCGCTAGTACCCGTTTAAGAAAGCACTCTTTCGTCCATCGATACTGATGAACCCTCTGTGGGAAGCATAAGCGAAAAGCTTGACCCGAATGGCTTCAAAGGCGGCACGGTGCAAAGGTCTCATCATAATCAATTCTTACGATTGTGAATACCCTTAGCAACAAGTCTTGCTTTATTTACGGTGATAACATTTTTCTCATCTCTCTTGTTCTTGAAGATCCATTTCGTGCCAATTCGTCTTGATGGCATAGTGCATCTACTAGTTCCCAAACTTCATTTCTCTCGAACCATTCCGGCTCCTCCTGCATGGCTAGAATCCGGTTTTGCGTCTTGTAAAGCTTTCTCGATTGTAGTAGGTTCCTTCATAGGCGGATATCTGATTGATACATGGCACTTTCACCAATCGATGTCTAGTTTTGATTTTATCGAGACGGGTCTCCAATTATCGGATCGGTTGGATTGGTTATCCGTGTCCTTCTATTACGATTTGCGTCGGTTTTGAGAACATCGTCCGTTTTCGATAAAATCTTATTACTAGTGATTGGGAGTGGTGCGGGGTTATGGTCCACTTGATAAGAACAAGTCTCGGTGATGTTGGAATCATCATGTCGATGTCTGTTCGTGAGAACCGAAGTTCCCCCGAACGGATGGTTCGATTCTTCTTATCTCAATTTGAATCGGCTTTTTTCATCGACAGTTAATCGTACCTTAGGATCGATTGATCGGTGAATCACTAGATCCGGAATGTAAATTGATCTGATTTCGATCCTTTATCCTTGATCGTTAGGGGATTCATTTTTCGAATATCGAGTTCGGTAGATCGGCACTTCTTGTTCGATGGCGAGATTTCTCTTGATCGAAGATGCTTCATCAAAATTACATGGGGTGTTTCTTCCACAACAAGGGTTCGTTTGTTGTAGATGAAGGCTTTGCTAGATGAGAATACCTAGAAATATACCCTCATCGGACTTGGCCTCAAAAGGTCTTCAACTGACTTTTCCCATTGTTGTGTATGAAACACTTGCACCCAAAAAAACATGGAAGTAAAAACACGAGGTTTTACGCCTTCCCACAGATTCATAAGTGTTTTGTAGTGAGCCTTAGTCGGAGACTTACGTTACTGCGTATGGCATGCGGTGTTGATTCTTACCTTGAAAGCGGTTTGGTATCGCATGTTAATTTAACATTGATCGGCAACTTCTTTGAGAGTTACTGTTTTCTTCGTTCGGCTTCTCCCATTCTGTTGTGGCGTCCTCATGTTTGATGTTTCATCTTTGTATACCAAACTTAGAGCAAAAATCGAAGAATAAAGGAGTTGTAAATCATGTACCTTTATCCGTCCGATTTTACTACGTTGACACCCTTCTCATTTTGTAATCTTCTTAGTAGCTTTCGGGTATCTTGGTTGTCGCCTCATTCTTCTTATGTAAGAATATAACCCGTAAACTTGGAGTAGTCATCCACGATTACAGAGAGTGTATTTGCGTCCATTGAGATCGACTGGTGTAATCTGGTCCAAACAGATCCATATGAAGCAAGCTGCATATGTTTGGATCTTTGCCGGGTCCGGAAATTCCTTTGAATGAAGCTTTGACTGCTTTTCCTTCCGAAAATACATGTTCCGATCCTTTTGAGAATACTTCATTCGGGAGTCCTTCCACTAGAGACATCCTTCTTTATCTTATTAAGAGTTTTAAAGTTCGGATGGCTCATTCTTTTGTGCCAGAGCCAATCGCTACTTTTTGGAACTCTTAACAATCAAGGCATGCATTTTTGGACAACTGTTCGATCAATTTATGTAGATCGTCCCTTTTCTTGAACCGATTAGCAAAATCATTGGTGACTCGATTCTTGATAGTGCATTGATCGGTCGAGAACTCAACCTTTGAATCCGTTGTCGCAGAATTGTGAAACCGATAATAGGTTGTGCTTTAGACCTTCGACAAAGCGAGACTCGATTACTTGTACATCATCATTCTCTAAGGTTAGAACCCTTTGGTATAACCAAAGTTATCATCACCGAAGATGGCCTTCGTTCTATGTAGGGCCGAGGAGATGTTTGCTTCGGTCATGTGCCTTGAACATCCACTATCGATGTACCGGATAGTTGCTTGCACACCTCCTTTGTTGGCGGACCCACTTGAACACGCAATCGGATCGGGTTTTAGGTACCCTTTTGGATTGGGTCGAGGGGTTAGGTTTGATTTGGGGATCCATACAAAGCGAGCACTTCTATGGTGATCGGTCGGATCGAAGGCTGATTTGTCTCCCATACTGTCAACATAATCATACTTATCCTCATATGCTTTCGATTTGTATGATTACTTGTGTGAACCTTGGATGACTTGGAAGACTTATGATTTAGCTTTTCGGTTTGTCTTCTTTTTATCCGATTGTGGTTCAGTGCGGTAGCCCTAAATTTCGACTATAGGGGGTAACATTTGCTACCATCAAAAGATTCATATCCTTTTTTCATAGATGGTTTTCGCGATTTACGAAGCATGCTTATTAAGGCGGTGATTTGACCGGGTCTCAGATTAGACTTCCTTTTTGTAGGTTGTCTTTTTACGATTCACGATCATTGATCGGGTTGAGGTTTCTTCGGAAGAGCGGGTTCTTCCGTTGATTCCTCGACCGATGCTTTACCGGTTGGGGTCCATTTCTGTTCCTTTACGGTTAGGCACTTGCCTTACCACTTT
Organism: Stenogyne calaminthoides; assembly: GCA_037126765.1. Taxonomy (NCBI): domain Eukaryota; kingdom Viridiplantae; phylum Streptophyta; class Magnoliopsida; order Lamiales; family Lamiaceae; genus Stenogyne; species Stenogyne calaminthoides. The sequence continues at coordinate 23,486,072 of JBBCBC010000018.1, read as the reverse complement.
CAACCGGTCTCTTACCCCTATTAGATACAAGTTTAGCTTTTGGTGTATCTTTTTTGAAGTTAAATCGATTACACCTTTTCGAGATGAATCGTTCGGGGCTTTTTGAGGATGTGGAGGGTTTCTCATAGCCAAGTCCCCTTATCAATCTTTACTTTCGAAAATAGGCGTTTATGTCTTTTGCAGGTTTGAGATGATTTGAAAAAAACATCTATTTTCTTCTGTGATTGTCCTCGAGGATTTCGGACTTTCATGCATTGAATAGCTCATGAATTTTGCTTGCAAGATTTTGAAGTCATCGACTTGCTTCTGTTAATTTCCATCGATCTTTGATCTGCTTTTCGATCGAAGCTTTAACTTCGAGAATTTTGAATTCCTCGGTTATCTTACGGCGGTTTTCGGTGATCTAAGTTCGAGGTTTTTTCGAGAACATTTTCTTGACAAAGTGATTATTTACGATCCTCGACTTATCATTCTCGGCTTCCACAATAGCATAAGTTTCTCTTTGCATTGGAGAGATCTTCAAGCAATTGCTCACGAGTAGAAATAAGGTCAATCTCTCGGCCGGTGTGCTAATGATAGCGGTGTAAAGCGAAGCGAAGGGGGGGTTTGGAGGTTACCTCGGATTTGGTCCTCCCGCCATCAGGCGAGTTCATTATCGTCAGCGAGAATATCGGATCTTCATTTTTCAAAACCTTCTTGATCGGACGAAGTCTTCTCTGAGAGGAGTATCAGGAGTCTCGGAGGGTAGATAGGAATCGTCAATTCGGCGTGTCAACAACCATGGCTCTTTGTCTCTAAACCGTTGCTCTCTTTTGTTCCTCTTTTCTTCCCTCTCTTTCGGCGTCAGTGCAGGCGGTCTGAGCTATAGTGACTGGCTTCTCAACCGGTTAAACTGCGCTCTGGATCCCAGTTCCTTTCCTTCCGGTGAATCACTCTTACGTATGACCCTATCGGTGATTTCCCTTTTCGATAGTAGTCGGAGTTTCTTCTATCGATTGGTTATCTCTTCCTTCCTTTGTCGACTATCTCTTTCCCTTTCATCTCTGTGATCCCTCCGATCATCGGATCTGGTTCTTCTCGGAGATCTATTATCCGATCTCTGCGTGCAAATCCTCGGCTATGTTGATAGTCCTTATAAAATCTTCGATACTTACCAAGTTGTATATCGACTTCTCAAGCTTCCCGGTAAGTAACGCGATCGATCGCTGACTTAATATATTTCCAATGGGTTCATTGGACTTTGTTACGCTCTTGGTTGCCTTGAAAGCAATGATTTTGAAGTCGAGGTTTATTGAGGTGCCTCGTCTTCATCGACTTGACCTCTTTCAATCGGTCGAACTCGTGAGCTTTAAGACTCAAGAACAAGCTACTAGGTTTCATTCTTGAAATGTCGGCAATCTTTGATTACCGTGACCTTCATGTCCCACTTCTTGGTGAGAGACCTTAGGATCTTATAGTTGATATCTTTATCGGTCATCTCTCTACCAAGTTCTCGAAGCTTGTTTATAGACATTGTAATTCTTCCATCGAGTTCGTTGATGGTTTAGTTTTGGGCAAGCATCTTGATTTTTGAACTTCACCGGTTAAACTTGTAGACTTGTTTGTCTTTTTATCATTCATTTCCCTCGCAGATCTCAAGCCCGAGTATCCCACATTGCTTTTCGCATGATTTGAGATACTTAATCTTCTCTTTGGTGACCTTATCCATTGTCTTCATGATTATATGTCTTGCAATGGTGTGTCGAGTATCTGTTTTCTTTCTTTTGTGTCCATCGTAATTTGGGCTTTTTCGTACAAGACTTCGCGTGGGAGAGTCGGATCTCCTCCCATTGCAGGATTGTCGTAGTAAATGATGATGGGTCCTCTTTTCGATGACTTCCATCATTACGCCATCGATCGAGCCTAGATGGTTGGACATATATATGGCCCAATCTGCATACTCATCAATAGAGAAGAACGCAGATCATGATACATACTGGGATGTGTTATCCATCTTTGAGTGATTTTGGAAAATGAATGAGTTTTAAAAGCGGTTTTTCAAGATCGATTGAGATGACCACAATGACCGCAGTCGGTTGGTCGGAAGAACCAACCGCTTTGATACCACTTAGGTCCTTAACGGATTAAGTGAGGGTAGAAGTCTAGAGGGGGGGTGAATAGACTTTAAAACTTTTTTCGTGCAGATCAGTGTGAGAGCAAATACTCCGATCAGAGGCGAGTGAATCGATCTGGTCGATAACCAACTTATTGAACGCCGTTCCGATATTCGGTAACTATCGATTGACCGATGTAAAAGGAAGCTTAAGTTTTACCCGTGAAAAACCGGTTTGTATAAATCCGATTCCAAGTTTTCTTTTTAATCGGATGTGAGAAATCGGTCATATGCTTGGTGTCTTTGTCGATCTTAACTTAGAATGTATCGCGCTTTTAATATTGTGCAATGTGAGAACGTTAATCAAAGCAAGAAAGGCACATAAGATTTATAGTGGTTCTTGGACAATTTCCACGTCCCACTCTTCCCTTTCACAAGGGGCACCAACTTAACCGACTTAACCGAATTTAACCGGGACTTAGATTAGTGTGTTAGTCCAACACATTACACCAACAGATGTTTTAGGAGTTCTCACTCAACCGATCCTTAAATCAATACTAGAATCCCTAGATGAAATCTTGCTAAACAACTTATCCTAACTCGGGGGTTTGGGTAAGATTGTTAAGGTTCAACTATGAAATCTTTCCTTTAAAAGCGACTGATAGCTAGATGGAAAGATTTCTTGCTAAAACTTATGGGATGAACACAATACAATATAAAATAAGCTTGTAGTTCTTTGTGTTCTTCGATGCGGAAATCATTTATAGTTTGAGCGTCTTGATTATGTAGTTTGTCCAAGCATTTCCGTTGTTCACTCTGAAGTGTGATCCCATATTTATAGACCTTGAGATCAAAAAGAGCCGTTGGAGAGCAATTTGAATCTCGAGGGCTATGTTAGGTAGAGTTCTTGAGCTTGATGTGACATGCTTGAGAACGGCATGGCTGAAGGTTTTATAGCCGTTTGAGAGAGCAACATCGAATCCCGCGAGTATCAGCTCTGTTCATACGTGTCTCTTCCTTATTGGATGAAAGCCTTGCTTTGCAGTGTTGTTCCTCCAACTAAGGTTGGTATTCATCTTGTTCGGATCGCAGGCGATGATAAGATGAAACATCGGTTTTTCATCTTATGATTTCGATCGATCGATCTGACCCAATCGATCCACGATGGAGTCTTGGGCGCTGTTGACTTAACTTCAATGGTGACTCGGGCCGATGTAGGTCTTCCGGTCTTTATCTTCGGAAGTCATCGATCTTGGTATTAGAGGTTTGTGCTTCATGACTTCAAAGTTATCGACAAGATCGATTCGATCGATCTTACGGTTTAGCGTTACGTTACGCCGGATATCAGCTTTCTTCTGATTCTTCAGATCTGACCTTTACATATTGAGTTCCCCCTCAATATGTGACCTATCTATTACATCGGTTTTCTATACAATTATTATCGGCGATCTCCTAAGCGATAATGAAAACATCATAAATGTGTCCGACTGGTGGTCTATTACATGTGATTTTGGAACTTTCATCAAAACTTATAAATTTCCCAACAAACATTATTATCCATACCGGAAACTAATTCCACTTGCAAGATTTGGTATGATAAAACTTATGAACCTCCCAAGGGGGCAAATCAAGCAAGCGTACTTGCACACGATTCTTCGTATTAAATCTTAGCAATCACATGTGACCAATAATATTGCCCAAGATAAAAAGTATTGAATCTCTCTCCGATTCGCTACCCATGATAAGTCAAAGCAATAGTTACCAATCACGTGATCTATTTAAGGGACTAAGGTTAAGAAACAACGAACCACCGAGGTCTAATTCTTCCTTGTTCGGGATTCAAGAATTTATCCTCCTCAGAGGTCCTATAAAGCGCATCACCATGCACTAGTGTAATCTCTTGGTCAAGACAAACCAATCGAGCCTTACACCTCAACCTTTCGCGATGATTGTTCATTTCCATCTAGGTCGTGAATGGCGTACTTTTTAGTTACAAGGGGATCATTAATTAAATCTTACGTGATGCGGTATCACTAAATTAACTTCTGATGTAACACGTCATTTAATTATTGAACAGTTATGCAGTAAATATATATAACATTCAATCATATTTAAAGCATCAGTGATAAACAATTTATTTCAGTAAATAAGTCTGGAAATTCAGTTTCGATTATACAAAGTAAAAAGCATACTTTTCAGTATAATCCCAACAATCTCCCACTTATACTCAAAGTCTGCTTTTAAGTATACTACAACACGTCTCGAGTAGTCCGTGACATCTAATGTCACCTACACGAACCTAATAATTTCTCCCACTTATACTCAAAGCAGATTGGCAACGGTCTTGACACCCATTCCACTCACATGTCTCTCGAATGTATTCAGAGGCAGACGCTTTGTGAATGGATCTGCTAGGTTGTCCTTAGACGCTATCTTTGCCACATATATATCTCCTCTCTTAATGATTTCTCGTATAAGATGTCTTTCCTTTAATGTGTTTGTTTGACTCGTGGACTCTTGGTTCTCTTGAATTTGCAACTGCCCCTAGCAGATATTGCTAGACAAATTCAGAACACCATCAAAGTCCACTAAGAAGATCTAGAGCCCAATCGGTTCTTTCACTGCTTCACAAGCAGCTACTTACCCAAGTCCCATGGTTGAGTCAGTGATGCATTTCTACTTCACACTCGTCCATTTGATGGCTACACTTCCCAAATGGAAACACACTAACTGAGGCAGATAATTTCTGGAATCTATATCTGATTGGAAATCCGAGTCCGTGTAGCCGATGGGGATTGGAGTATCTGACTGATAAATCAACATTCTATCCCGAGTTCTTCTCAGATACTTCAGAATGTTTTTAACTGTCGTCCAATTCGTTTTCCCTGGGTTACTCTGATATCTTGCTACCATGCCTACGGCAAAGCATATATCCGGTCTCGTACACAGCATTGCATTCATAAGGTTTCCTACAGCCGAAGCACAAGGAATGCCTTTCATGCCATCTATCTCCTTTTGCGTCTTAGGGGACATTTTCTTGGATAGATGGATTCCAAGTCTGAAAGGTACGAATCCTTTCTTGGAATCTTGCATGCTGAATCGTTTTAAAACCAGTGTCAATGTATGAATACTTGCGATAACCCGCTCATCCTTTTCTTGCGATCTCGAGTAATCTTGATCCCAAGGATGTGTCCGGCTTTCCCTAAGTCTTTCATATCAAACTGTTTTGAAACGCCATGCCCTTACGTCTGACCACACCTTTACATTGTTCCCGATGATCACAATGTCATCTACGTATAGTACTAAGAATACCAATGCAGTTCCGAAACGCTTTTTATACACACAGCTTTCAAACTTGTTTTGATCAAACCTATAAGACTTTATTATATGATCAAAACTTTGGTTCCAAGCTCTGGATGCATGTTTGAGTCTGTAAATGGACCTCTTGAGCTTACAAACTAGGTATTCTTGGCATGTTTCAATGAAACCTTGGTGTTGTTGCACATAGATCTCTTTATCAAGACTTCAGTTAAGGAAAGCTGTCTTGACATCTATTTGCCAGATTTCAACGTCGAAATGCGCAGCAATCGATAAGAGAATACGGATGGACTTAAGCATGGCTATGGGCAAAAAAAAGGTTTCCTCATAATCGATCCCTTTCTTTCTGAGTATAACCTTTCGCCAATAGTCTTGCTTTAAAGGTTTCAACCTTCCCGTCCGGTCCTCTTTTCCTCTTATATACCCACTTGCATCTAATGGGTTTGACCCCATTAAGTGGTTCGACTAGCTCCCACACTCTATTATGAAACATAGAACTCATATCGGCTTTCATTGCTGTTTGCCAAGAATCTGCATCCATATCTTGGAGTGCCTCGTCATATGTCCATGGGTCTGATTCCTGGAATCAAGTCCGAGGACTCTCCTATTCCCATGAATCTCTCTTGTCGTCAAACAACCCTCCCACTATAACGTGGCTCGGCCAGAAAACGATCGTCTGGTATATCATCTAAATACAATTGGCACTAGAGGTTTTCCCTCTAAGCTCATTTAAGGTAATCTCACTTCTGGGTTTTCTTTGGTTCTATAGTTTTCTTCCAAAATCTAAAGTGGGTGCGGATGTCCACCTTTTGATCTTCGGAACTATAGAAAATTCACCCTTTTGTTCCCTCGGGGTATCCTACAAAACAGCCTTAATTCTGATCGAGGATCCAATTTACTAGTTTCCTTGTCCAACGCTTAGGCCGGACACCCCAAAGTTCTCATGTGTCTCATACTAGACTTGCGCCTGGTCCACAATTCTTTGGGGTTTTGGGAACTGATTTGGATAGCACCAAGTTCAGAATGTAAGTCATTTTTTCAAGGCATGATGACCTTAACGACTCGGGAAGATCCGTATAACTCATCATTGATCTAACTATTTCCAAAAGAATTCTGTTGATTTGCTCTGAAAAACCCCATTTTTGTTGAGGGGTTCCGGGTGCGGTGAGCTGGGATACAATCCCTTCATCAGATAAGTAGTTCAAAAACTCATCACTGAGGTATTTGCCTCCACGATCAGATCGTAGAGACTTGATACATTTTTCCATATGATTCTCTGCTTGAGCCTTAAATTCTTAGAATTTCCAAAGGTCCTCGATTCATGCTTCATAAGGAAAATGTACCTTGAGTAATCATCAATAAAATTACTCATAACCTCCTTTTTGCTTTGGTTGACATTGGACTACATACATCCGTGTGAAGCGATCTCTACCACTTCTTTGGCCCTATTCCCCTGGCTCCAAATGCCCTCTCGGTCATATTACTCTCCAAACATGATTCGCAGGTTGGAATCGGTTCAACTTGGAGAAAACCCTAGTGAACCGTCTCTCACCAACCTTTGGATCCTCTTTGGATTTATATGACCCTAATCTTAGATGTCAAAGAAGTGTCTCGCTCATCATGTCCGTTTGAACTTTTTTCGAAAGCAGTTGATGTGTTATAGGATACATTTTCGTGAGTGGTGTGCCACGATTAATTGTATAGAGATTTTCCATCAATGTCCCGTATGAGGATACACTCATCATTTCAAAATGATGTCATTCTTATTAGAAGAAACTTAGTGTCCTTTAATCGAATTTTAGAAACCGAAAGTGAATTTTTTCTAAAAGCGGGAACATAAAGATAATCTCAAAAAAACTTTATCTTCAAAAGATAGGTGCACTTCTCCCAATCGCTTTAATCGCCACTCATGTAGCATTGCAATGTACGCTACTTGCGTAGTATTGCAATAATCGTTACTATCGTGAGCATTGCAATACGCCACTTTACGTAGCATTGCAATGTCTTCTACTTTAAATAACGTTGCCCGATGTGATGAGGATCTCACTCCCACTAAGTTCTTTGGATCATTTAGAACCCGTGAAGCCAACATGATTAGTGGATCTCGTATCAACCACCCACGAATGAGAAGTATAGGCCGCTAAACAAGTTTCAAACAACTAGTGCGTGAGAATTACCTTTCTTTCCGTCCCTTTTGGGGTTGGAGAACAGCAAAACCTCCATTGTCCTCTCACTCACCATGCTTAAGCACTTCCTCTTTGGATTTTCCTTGACACAAAAAAGCATTCCTCATCTTACCATTGCCCTCGGCAACAGTTGAGTTTTATTGCTTATGGCCTTTGGTCCTCTTCTTTATCTTGCCTACCCTTGGCCTAGAAGATGAAGGCGGACCACTTGCCTTCAAAGCTTGAGTTTGGTGCCTTATCATCATTTTCGCCGAGTCCAAAAGTTTGCAACAAATTAGCTAGCGAGGCCAAAATGCTCAAAAAACCTTTCGGGTAGAGAATGAAGTACCAAATTCATCCGAGTCTCCGGATCATAATGCGCTTTTCGAGAATCTCAAGTTTGTTCGGGGATGGGCCATCTATTTTGAGGGCGTAATCCCTTACGGGTTTTTCCTCCACCATTCAAATGACGACGATCTTTCGAAGGTGATCCGACGAGTCCCGCGTGTTTTGACTCATCGGTTGGCTCATCCGATTTTTTTGTGTGTCAAAATCCACTTGTGCTTTAATGCAGTTAGGACAATTATAATTTTCCAATCAATATAGTTTCCATACATATTGTATTGACTTTTAAGTATAATAACAATGGATTAAAAGGTGACGACATCTTTGAATGAAATAAACAACTATATGCAATAAAGACAAGTATATCACAAGGTTCGATCACATTCATCATATTTAAAATCTCAAAAAAAATATGAACATGCATCAGCCAACATCTCAAAACAGTTTAAATAAGCCACGTTGGGTGGGTCATTATTTAAACACATTCAAGCAGGTTACAAACAAGAACAGTTACAAACCTTTAATATCCAGATTAATAGTTGGCTCCCACTTGACCAATATAAAATTGACAGGACTTTGAGAAATATATGCATATCAATTTTATACCTAAGTAATAACCATGATTAAATACGAGGATTACTATTTCGCTTTGATCGAGCCTCGTTGGGAGGGTCATCGCCGCCACTAGTAATAACCCACAATCATCCATTTGGAATTCATTCATGTGAAACCTATCTTTTTGAAATCCCGTTGGGGAATTTTCCAAAAGAATTCACAAATAAATAAATCATGGAGGTCAAAATTAATTCAATTTTATTATCCGGAATAAAATTGTCAATTAATTATTTAAACATACTTAGTAATTTTTAAAGTTGAGATTTTTCCATTTGGCAACCCTCATGCAAACACATTTAAACAAATTAAATAAAACATAAGATAAGATAAATTAAATCAAGCAAAAGCGTAAAAAAATAAACATATTGGGCACAAATTATCCAATTGTCATGGTTTGATTTTTTCTTTGATCTTTGAAGAAACACGTCTCAAATTTCTCCCACTTGTTCGTCTCGAAAAAATACTTGTCTCGAACCGCCACGCAAGCAACTCGCAAATGGATGGACGCCCGATCCCGTCCGCCACTTGCCGGGCGCCCTAAGCGACCTCGGCACGCCCTTTGGGCAGGTTGCGCCCGCCGGTTCTCGACACGCCTCGGCTTGGCGCATCGTCCCGCATCCGATTCGCCATTCTCCTTGGCCCTGCGACCTCCTCAGCGGCGCTAAGCGTATCCGCTTCGCCAAGACGCCTTTCGCGGCCTCCACCCGTCCGCTCGGCTGGGCGCGCGCACCGCTCATCGCGCGGCCTTCATCTTGCACGCTGCCGCCTGCGCCTCGCCCATGCGTGCCATTACGCGCCCCGCCCTCGGTTACGGATTTCGTCCTTTAATTCTTCGTCTTTTCGTTCCCGATCCGGTTACAATTTATTCACAAAAAATAAATAAACATAGATCTGGACTAGTCTATTACATTGATCAAATCAAACAAATCCTAGTCTACTCGTGGATTTTCTCACGAGGCAAAACAAATCCGAACGAATCGAATTAAAAAACCACAGTTTATATGCATGCAAAATAAAACATTAAAATCCATGACAATTTGATACCTGCAAAACAGATATAACACTTCTACTATCCAATTTCAAATTTAATGTCCACGAATTAAATTACAATTTAAAAAATTCAGAGCCCGAAACAGTGGCTCTAATACCAGTTGTTGGGGAATGAGTTGCACAGATCTATTCAGGGTGAATATTTAAATACAAATTTAATTCATTAATTATTACTAGCATGAATTAATCCTATATTAATTCAAATAATAATTACAACAACATATCATGCATATAAAAAGCCACGTAAAACCTACGCATGCGGAATCTACGGGTTTACGTGAACGTACCTCTCGGGATGGCAGTGACTTCGGTCGGACGGACTAACCAAAAGGACTTCCCAAGTATTCTCTTAGCCCTTGCTCGACAATCCGGTGAAAGGATACTCGCGAACAATTAACAAAATGAAAAAATAAACTTTGTTGCACCACTTATGTGGATTTGCTAATATTTTCAGCACATGGAATTGTACTTGGGAATGAACTAATCATCCCCTATTTATAGGAGGGAGGGTGGACGAAATTTATGTGATATTTCAATGTGGGAAAAGACTTTTCTTGGTCACCAAGAAATCTTGAATATATCTCATATATTCTTTTTCCCATAATTAAAATATTCCACAAAATTCCACCTCCTCTATTATGGATGAATTTCGAAAATTTAGGATGTCAAGAATACAAGATTTGGATCTTCTTGAATTTATGAGATATTCTTGTATTTCAAGAAATACATATCTTCCATAATATCTTTTCAAGAAAATCAAGAAAATCTTTCTTGTCCACTGTATTTTCAAAATTTCGAAATTTCACTATGTATAACCAAGTGGGAGATTTCTTGAATTTAATGAGATAATCTTGTATTCCAAGAATACATATCTTCATTCCATAACAAAATTCAAAGAAAATCTTTCTCCCTCTTTTATCCATAAATTTCGAAAAAATTAGAGGAAATATAAGCAACAATATTTATTTTATTTTAATCACCTTTTCAGTTATTGGACTATATGTTGGGCTACTCAGGGGACCTTTAGGAGAATTAAGATTGGATCTTCTAATGGATCTTGAATATCTAATATTGAGCCACAATATAATTCAAGCCCATAAATATTAATTAATCCCACTACATAATTAATATTAGACCATCCATCTTAACCCATATTACGGTCAATATGGCTCCCGGTCATTATTTCCGTGTTTAAGATTATCTAGCCCATTAATTAATTCAAGCCCTTTGAAATAGCTTTTCCGTTAATTAATATCTTTTGTCCTTGGTCGAGTAACGGTTCAACATTATTATCCATACCGGAAACTAATTCCACTTGCAAGATTTGGTATGATAAAACTTATGAACCTCCCAAGGGGGCAAATCAAGCAAGCATACTTGCACACGATTCTTCGTATTAAATCTTAGCAATCACATGTGAACAATAATATTGCCCAAGATAAAAAGTATTGAATCTCTCTCTGATTCGCTACCCATGATAAGTCAAAGCAATAGTTACCAATCCCACGTGATCCTATTTAAGGGACGAAGGTTAAGAAACAACGAACCATCGAGGTCTAATTCTTCCTTGTTGGATTCTCAAGAATTTATCCTCCTCAGAGGTCCTATTCAAAGATCGATCATCATGCACTAGTGTAATCTCTTGGTCAAGACAAACCAATCCGAGCCTTACACCTCAACCTTTCGCGATGGTTGTTCATTTCCATCTAGGTCGTGAATGGCGTACTTTTAGTTTAAGCGGATCGTTAATTTAATCTTCGTGATCTTGTATCACTAAATTAACTACTGCAGTAACACGTCATTTAATTATTGAACGATTATGCAAAGAAATATATATAACATTCAATCATATTTAAAGCATCAGTGATAAACAATTTATTTCAGTAAATAAGTCTGGAAATTCAGTTTCGATTATACAAAGTAAAAAGTATACTTTTCAGTATAATCCCAACAAATAGTAGTGCGTTAAGGAATTTCTCTGAGGATCAGAGAGAGTGGACGTAGGAGCTTGAGTCTCTGAACCACTATTACTTGTTGTGTTGTTTGCTTTCTTCTTTGCATATTATCTGTTGCATATTTTCACTGAAAGCATACTAAGTTTTCTGATATTCAGTTGGAATCAATCCACTGAGGTTGCATTAAATTGATCAACTAAAGGGAAAATCTATTACCCTCGTTGTGAAATATGGATCTGGTTGGAAGAAAAACCCTAGCGTCGTTGTGAGATCTAAATTTGGTTGGAAAAAGAACCCTAGTAGATTGATCGCGATGAAGAAGAACACAGGATTTGAAGCGGGCCTGGGCCCTGACCCACGACGTGAAAAAATTGAAAAAGATCAATTTAAACTATAATTACACATAATCATAGTGTACAATATTGCATACAAATTTTTATCTTTTTTCTCACACCTATAACAATTTTAAGGGGCAATTACTTTAAGGTGTCATTTATAAATCACCTTTACTCTAAGGTCCATTACTTTTTAGTCTTTACTCTAAGGTGCTAAAATTGGGTCAAAATGCCTAAATTACCCTTTGTATAAAATAATATGCAAATTTTAAATTTTAAACTAAATGAATTTTTTTATTTATCTATCATTTTATTTAATTAAAAAAATTCAAAAATAATTTTTTTTGCATATTTCGGATTTGAAATTTTACTAATTTTTTGTAATTATCTATAATTTTATTTCATTGATTTTTTTTTAATATTAGCCAAAAAAGTATGCACACCCCAATATTTTTTAATCATCTGTCATTTTTTTTAAAAATTCTTCATACCCAAAAATTATGAACATCCATAAAAAAAAATTTGCACACCCATAAAAAAAATTATGCACACCCATTTTCTTTTTTAATCGTGTCTTTTTATTTAAATTTCTGCACACCTCACAATTCTGCACACCCATAAAAAAAATTTGCACACCCCAAATTTTGTTTAGTCATCTATTCTTTTATTTAAAAATTTTGCACACCACAAAAATCTACACACTAGTAAAAAAAATTTGCACACTCGTAAAAGAAAAATCTGCACACCCATAACAAATTCTGCACACCCATAAATTCTACACACCGTAAAAAAAAAAATCTGCACGACCGTAAATCTAAATTTGTACACTTATGTGAAAATTTGCAACAATTCACATCTGCACTATTATTATACATGCCCATCTCACAAAATAATTAATCTGGGTTTGAAAAGCATATATGCCCATGTCATAAAATAATTAATTTGGGTTCATAAAGTATAAAAAAAAAGGTATTAAATTGCACACATATTTACACTTGAAGCCAAATTCCAACAATTCTTGGACCTTCAACGTTCTTAATCAGTTTAGACGACCTTCAACGTTCTTAATCAGTTTAGACGACCTTCAACGTTCTTAATCAGTTTAGACCCACTAGTATAGTATGTGACCCACCTGTGCTTGAGAATTCCCACAAAATAAGCAACATCACGAGGCAGGTATAAAGATGATGAATCACAAAATAGGTGTGATTTATACTAAATTGTAACTCGTCTCATATTAATTTTTATTCAAAATTAGTACTATCACTTTACAATTAAAACTTTACCACTTATACATTAGAATGTATTATTTTTAATTATTTACCTTAGAAATGATACCCTTATTCATTTTTTATTTGGATATTTATCTAAAATGTCTGTTCCTAACTTAATTTAACATTTTTTGAATGGTACTCCATATAATATTTATGTTTTTACAAAATCTATTCAAGCATCTCAATATTACATCATATGCTATTATTTTTTTCTCACATCAAAATTGATTAATTTATTTTAATTTATAGAAATATCATTACTTTACCAAAAAAATAATTTTATGCCTTTTAATACAAATAAGCAGCTCATACAATAAAATTCGTACAAGTAATATTCAAATAAAATGGGTACATAGAATACATTTTACTTAAATTCTCTAGATGATGAGTTGTGGGGTTGCTGAAATTGGGGGAGTAGAAGCAAAAACTTGCAGGAGTTGAACTGACATTTACTTCTTCCACGGGGAAATTTAATAGAGCACATAGACATATCACTGTTCTCCGAATAAAGACAAAATTTCTGAGGTGCTGAATTTTAATTAGAAAACGATGTATTAATCCAGCACCGACAGTGACTATACCCTGTGTAAGAGAGGAAGACAACAAATAATATCTATAAAATAAAATGAATTTAATTCAATAAAACTACACACATCTTTTTTTTCTTTTAAAGCAAATCTACAAATATATTAGGATATGTTTGTTTTGGAACCCACTCGAATAGACTTAGAACTTTGAAGATCATGTCCCATTATAGTTTGAGATTTAAAATTAGACTTCAAAATCTCCTCCTATAAAATACACATACACTCTTATTTTTCACAAAATTCAATACAATCACATCACTACTTTTCCCACTCTCAACACAATATAATAATAATATATCAACCATTATTAACTATTGATTTGACATAAAGTAAAATTCTACCCTATCAAAATCTCAAAATAAACACATATTTTTTATTATTCACCAAGACTTTCAAATTCATAGAATTTCGAAGTTATGACTTCCCCACACACCTAAATCCCGAAACAAACATACCCTTCAGAAACATAAAATAGAGTGCAGTCAAGATGTTCAAAGGAAAAAAAAAAAATTAAATACTACGTGATTATGATTTGTTGATTACAAACGTTTAATTAGATAGTTAAATTTGAAAATACTTCTAAAAAAATGCAAACAAGTTTAAACAAGAAGTTATATTAAAAAAGAATGGTTTAACACTTTTTTCTGCGCTACTTGAGTTCAGTAAATCTATTGAAATTTAAACAAGAAGTTATGTTAAAAAAGAAAAAGAGTGGATCTCCTGTGCACCAAGTGCACCGTGCACTCGGATATAGGAATGACCCATTAAGAAAATGAGACATTTCTATTAGTGAAAAGAAGGATCCACAATAAAAAAATTGGTAGAATCAAAGTGAGTGCACGAATCTAAAATTTGTGCACAAGTGCATATGAGACTCTGCCAAAGAAAAATACATACTTGCACTTACCAAAATAATAAAGACAAATTTTCATATTCACCGGTTGCACAATTAATGTATATCTTTAAACAATATTACTCTCACTCATTCACATTTTCACTCGGGTTAAGAAGACACATTAAATATTAAGCTAAGTCTTGTATGCATTCAGGTGAACGTGCACTCTAAATATTATTATAATTGTATTTTTTTCACATTATTCCTAATTTATCCTTACTTAAATGATTAAAAAATTAAAATTATTTAATATTTTTTTTGTAAAAGCAAGTATATTAAGTATTCCTATTTTTATTAAATGAAAAATAATTTAATGTTGTTAATAAAGAAATAAAACTGGACGCATAAAAACCTTAAGTGAGACTATCTTTTTGGTAAAAAAGGAGTGGTGCTCTCACTGAGCCATATTAATATTTTTCACCAACAATATTAGATGTTTTTAGTAAAAAATATTTATAGTTGTTATCATTAATAATTCTACCTCCTTTCCTTTTTAATTGTCACATTTTATTCAAAATGATTTTTTTTGTTTTTTTTATTTGTCACTCTATTATTTCCAATGTAAATTATCATTGCTCCCAATAAATAGTACCTATAAAATTAATGTGCATCAATATTAAAAAATAATATGATTCTGATTATATTAATAAACAGGTACAAGAGTCTTTTGATATATTAATAAAAAAAATTAATTTGTGTGAATAAAGATAAAAAGGAATAAAAGGGATAAAGTGAGTACTTCCTCCGTCCCTAATATATAGGGTTGTTTGACTTTTCACACAAATTAAGAAATTGTATTGAAAAAGTAAATTAAACAAGCAAAGTTTCTATTATATCTCTATTTAATACTCTCTCCGTCCAGGAAGACTCTGTGTCAACTTTTCGGCGCATAGATTAAGAAAAGTTGTTTTATGAAGAGTAATAGATGTGTATGAGAGTAATAAGTGTGTGTTGTAAGGTAATAAGTGGATAAAAGTGTGTCTATTTTTAAGTGTGCAAAGTCTTATGGAATAGACTAAAAAAAAGTGTGCTAAGTCTTTTGGGACGGGGGGAGTAATTGTTATAGTTTCCAATATAATTAATGCATAAGGTTATATTAGTAAATTAATTTTAAAAAGTTACTTTATGTAGAAACAAGTTTATATATTTGGGATATCTATAAAAAAAAAACAAATCTATATAATTAAGACAAGAGTACTCACTAATATAAAATGTTATTGAATAATGATTAAATACTCACAAGTAAAATACTAATAAAAAAATGAATGTTATTGAACAACATTAATTGTAATTCAATAATAATTATTTTATAGAAAATTGAGGTTTTTGAAAGGCACTGAATGGGATAGTTACGAGGCATCAGCAATTGATGACACAATGAGAAGCTCATCAAACCTTTTTGACAGCATTTCTGTTCTCAAGTGGGGCCCACCCCATTCTTCTCTATTCAACTTCTTTTCTTTCATTTCATTCCTGCAAATACCAGTCTGCTTCAGTTAATTAAATTTACAAGAAACTTCACTATTTTCTCTCTCCCCCTGTCTCATATATGTAAACCTCCACCGATGAATTGCAGGGCCGTAGGAGTAATTATTACCTCCTACGCCAAAAATAATTACAACATTTCCAACGACCATCTCATAGCTATGTTCCATCCACTTTTGTTTTCCTAATTTTTAACATGTGTTTCATCAACTTAACGGAGAACGCTAATGGCTAAATAACTCACCCATTAAAACAATTAAAAAATTAATTATAAATAGAGAAGATGTTAAAGACAATGCAATTTATCTCTCATCTAATTTATCGCTCATAATTAACTCTACATTGAGTTTCTTGCGATCCAAAGCGATTAACATTTTTTAATTATTTTATTGTGTAAGTAATCTACCCGGTGGCCGGTAGATTAAGGGTCCTTTAGCTAATTTTATTTTAAATATTTTATATGCTCTAACATCTTATAACTTATTTTAAGAGCTTATAAGATTTAATTTTTAAGTAGTTTATAAGTTGTTAAAATGTTTGACTAATAAAACTTATAAGTTCTTTAATATTAATTTTTTAAAAACTATTTTTTAATTTTAAAATTAATAAAAAAAATCGATTTTTTTAATAATATTTTTTTTTTCAAAAATAAATATATTTTTCCAAAACATTTTTTTTTCAGAAAATAATTTTTTCGAAAATAAATATTTTTTTCAGAAAAAAAACGAAAATATTGAAAAAAATTCCAGAAAATAATTTTTTTCAAAAATAAATATTTTTTTCAGAAAAAAGAATAGAAAATATTTTTTTCCGAAAATAAATATATTTTTCCAGAAAATATTTTCTTTTTCAAAATATTTTTTTTTTTGAAAATAAATATATTTTTTCAGAATTTTTTTTTCCAAAAAATATAGTTTATTTTCGAAAAAAAAAAGAAAATATTAAAAGATCCAGAAAATAATTTTTTTCGAAAATAAATATGTTTTTCCAAAAAAAAATACTATTTTTTTTCAGAAAATAATTTTTTTTCGAAAATAATAGAAAATAATTATTTTTTTTTAAAACAAAAAAGGGACAAGGTTGGATTGAATTCGGACCGAGTTTGGGTCGGGATGGGTTGAGATATGATAAAACTTATTTAATTTTTGTAAAATAAGTTGAGATATCCCAACTTATTTTTTTGGAGCTTATAAGCTCTAAATAACTTATTTTTAGATCTTATAAGATGTTGGACATCTTATTTTACCAAACAAAATTAATAAACTTTTAAGCTCCTAAACAGCTGTTTAAAGTTCTTATAAGTTGTGCCAAACACCCCCTAAGTTTTTCCCAACTTAACATAATATGTTGAGCCAGGCAATCGTAATTTAAAATTCTTGTATTATATATGTATATATGTTTTAAAATAGTACTCCACCCGTCTCGTAGTTTACGGTAAAGTTGTTATTATTTTTGTTTCATAGTTTATGGTTAAATTGTTTATCACTTTATCACATAAAATGTTAATAAATAATTTTTTTAATCTCAATTACTCATCACTTTATCACATAAAATACTAATAAACAAGTATTTTTATCCAAACACTTTATTATTTTATCACCATAAACAGTAAAAAAGTCATAAATTATGGGACGGGGAAGTAAATTTTATAATTTCATCTTTTTTGAAATATTATATTTTTGTGGTTTTTTTTTAATTTGTCCCCCATAAAAAAGAATAAAATTTGAATCCGTTCCTATGTTGACTGATTTTCCAAATTAGGAAATTATGAATCTCTTAATTTTTAATTTACTTTGGTCAGGTCGTGAACTCGAATCTGTTAATTTTTTTGTTCTTCATTAGATCCTGAATATTTGATTTTGTTTCTTTTCTTGCTCTTTGTAATCTTAAGTGTTTGAAATATCGATGATTTCGTGTTTAATTTGTCACACGCTAAAATATAAAAAGAATTGAGATTAATTTATATAATTAGTAGTTACTACTTCTATTGGCAATGACTCACTAAAAATGTGATCAATCTCCTTCGCATATGGATTCAGACCTGATGTTGGACAGGAGAGTGTTGTGCACTTCTTCATCATTGGATCAAACACGAGCTCACACACAGAGCATCAAATCCCCTCCCTTCGCATATTGAGTTCTATTAGTTTCCAATTTATTAATTAATCCGAGTTGAATTTTTCTTCTTGACGAATTAATTAAATTTGAGTATCTTACATTAAATCTTATTTAAACGTACGTATTTTATTTTTCATGTTCCTGCCTTTTCAAATCAATTGTTCGACAATTCCGTTTATACTTTTTTTTTTATGTCGGTGTTTCGACTTGATTGACACTGTGTTTTCTTTTAAAAAAAAATCAAGAGGCAAAATTAAGCATGGATGTAAAAATTGGTCTAGGCGGCCGCCGACCGACCAATTTTGGCTAAATCAGTGCAAGAAATTGTTTCTACTGCTAGACGTCGTCTAGGCGGCCGACTATACGGATTTTCAATTTTTTATTTTTTTAATATTTTTTTTTAAATCCAACATTCTATAATAAAAAAAAAAGAAAAATAAAATTAAAATTAAAAACATTACACAATATAGTCGAGATGAGCAGTGTCAGTATTCTATCTTTTGAGTTGGAGAAAATTTATAACTATATGAAAATCTATTTTGAATGAATTCTTTTATAGTTTATATATGTTAATTTTTAAATTGTTACGTCTTTTCATTTTGAATATTGATATTGATATTTAATTAATTATATAGTTGAAGTTAAACTATTTGCTTGGATTTATGTTAATTTAGTTTGTAATTTTAAAAAAAAAATTGGACTTTTTAGTCCTAGCCTAGGCGGTTCGTATCCGTCTGACTACCGACTTCCAACTTTTGTACCCTTAAAATTGAGTAATATATTAATAATGGGTGGGTCTCATGTACACTAGGTTTACTTCATAGTGTATTTTAGAATCATGCAACTTGTTGCACTAAAATATACAATTTGTTTACACTGAACTGTGCAACTTGTTTTCCATATTAAGAGTTGCACAGTTCAATATAAATAAATTGTATTTTTCAGTACAACAAATTGTGTGGTTCTAAAATATAGTATAAAGTGAATGTACGATGCACTTAATGTATACAAAACTGTGACTATGTTACAAATACGTAGTTATTGAGTCCATATATATATATATATATATATATATATATATATATATATATATATATATTTTAAAGTGTATGTTTAATCTAAATTATATCTTGATTCTCCTTTCAAATTATGCATGAAAAATATATATATATATATATATATATATATATATATATATATATAATTCTAATATGGAGCCTAATATGGAGTTCATATATACAGTTTTGATATGGAGACCACGAGTGGTCACCTTATGGAGCCCAATTGATGATTTAGCTTTCCACCTCAGCTTATTATCTAATTAAATAATTTAAATTAATTTTTTTTAAAAAAACCTATAACCTAAAATCTAAATCATGAACCCTAAAACCATGAATTCGGGTGGGGTGAACCATTAGGCAGAGTGAACCATGAACCATTGGGCCGGGTTCTCCGTAATTTAATTTACTCATTTAAATAATTTAAATTAAATTTTGGAAAAAATATCACTTTGCACTAATTAAATAATTTAAATTAAATTACGGATCCAAAACCGACCCGAGTGGTTCATGGTTCATGGTTCACTCTGCCCGAGTGGTTCATGATTACCGGCGAATGGGTCATGGTTTAGGGTTCATGATTTAGGTTTTAAAGGATTCTTTTTAAAATTAATTTAAATTATTTAATTAGATAATATATGTGAAAATAATTGAACTTTTTTACTCGTGGTCACCATATATATATATATATATATATATATATATATATATATATATATATATATATATATATCAAACTGCTTCCTTGCTTACCGGCTCACACTGTCTTATTTTTTTAGGCCTCGGGAGGGCATTGAGGGAGATGTCTCTACAGGGTGCCCTAAGCATATAGCTAGCGCCATCTTTGAAAGAAAAAATTATCGTTCAAAGCTGGGGTTTTGCTACGTTTTTCTCTCATATTTCCATTTCTCATATTCTAAATAAAGACTTTTGCTCCTTTTGACACATATCAGATAAGTCTTAGGTTCAACTCAAGATGGACAAAACCTAGGATGACGAATTCCTTTAAGCAAGATCACTTTACGGTGTTGATATATATATATATATATAGTTTTGTTTTGATATGGAGACCACGAGTGGTCACTTTATGGAGCCCAATTGATGATTTGACTTTCCACCTCAGCTTATTACCTAATTAAATAATTTAAATTAATTTAAAAAAAAATCCTACACCCTAAAACCTAAATCATGAACCCTAAACCATGACCCATTCGGTGAACCATGAACTATTTGGACCGGGTTAACCATGAATCACTCGGGTCGGGTTTGGATCCGTAATTTAATTTAAATTATTTACTTAGTGCAAAGCAATATTTTTTCCAAAATTTAATTTGAATTATATATATACTCCAAATTATTAACGAGGCTGTTAAAATACTTTTTTTTTTGAAGGTAGGGGTGTTTTTTTTTGAGTGGGGGGAAGGTAGGGGTAGGGATGGTGTTGGGATATCGGGACCATCAGATGGCAATGGGTCGGGTCGGGTTGAGTATTTAGATACTTGGACCCGCCCCGCTCTTTAAACGGGTCGGGGCGGGGCGACCCGTTTTAAATATTTTTATATATATATTTTTTATTTACAATTTAAGATTTTAATATCAATAGATAATTTTAATTGAAATAACATATTATATTTTATATTGACCTAAAAATGTCTATAAAGTTGAATTGTTGTTATTTACATATTAATAAATATGAAAAAATGTAAAAATATATTGTATTTACATATATTATATAACATATATTTTGATTTTTAATAAATAAAATGGGGATTGGGTCAAGCACGGGTCCTGAGTAATTGACACTGTCCTATTTCATTACGGGTTGTGGGGTGAATATTTAAATACAAATTTAATTCATTAATTATTACTAGCATGAATTAATCCTATATTAATTCAAATAATAATTGCAACAACATATCATGCATATATAAAAAGCCACGTAAAACCCACGCACGGAATCTACGGGTTTATGAACGCATCTCGGGATGGCAAAAGTGTCTTGATCGGACGGACTAACCAAAAGGACTTCCCAAGTATTCCTTAGCCCTTTCGACAATCCGGTGGAAGGATACTCGCGAACAATTAACAAAAGGAAAAAATAAACTTTGTTGCACCACTTGTGGATTTGCTAATATTTCCAAAGACATGGAATTGTACTTGGGAATGAACTAATCATCCCCTATTTATAGGAGAGGAGAGGGCACGAAATTTTAGTGATATTTCAATGTGGGATAAGACTTTTTTTGGTCACCAAGAAATCTTGAATATATCCTATATATTCTCTTTCCCATAATTAAAATATTCCACAAAAAATCTCACCTCCTCTATTTATGGAGAATTTTCAAAAAATATGTGATGCAAGAATCCAAGATTTGGATCTTCTTGAATTTATGAGAGATATTCTTGTATTTCAAGAAATACATATCTTCCATAATACCTTTTCAAGAAAATCAAGAAAATCTTTCTTGTTATTTATTTTTCCAAAATTTTAAAAAAAAATCACTATGTATAACCAAGTGGGAGATTTCTTGAATTTAATGAGATAATCTTGTATTCCAAGAATACATATCTTCATTCCATAACAAAATTCAAAGAAAATCTTTCTCCTCTTTTATCCATAATTTTCAAAAAAAAAAGGAAATATAAGCAACAATATTTATTTTATTTTAATCACCTTTTTAGGTTATTGGACTATATGTTGGGCTACTTTCGGGGGCCTTTAGGAGAATTAAGATTGGACCTTCTAATGGATCTTGAATATCTAATATTGAGCCACAATATAATTCAAGCCCATAAATATTAATTAATCCCACTACATAATCAATATTGCACTATCCATCTTAACCCATATTACATCAATATGGCTCCGGTCATTATTTCCGTGTTTAAGATTATCTAGCCCATTAATTAATTCAAGCCATTGAAATAGCTTTCCATTAATTAATATCTTTTGTCCTTGGTCAAGGAACGGTTCAACATTATTATCCATACCAGGAAACAAATTCCACTTGCAAGATTTAGTATGATAAAGCTTTATGAACCTCCCAAGGGGGCAAATCGTCAATTTATTTAACGATTCTTCAGATTAAATCTTAGCAATCACATGTGACCAATAATATTGCCCAAGATAAAAAAATTGAATCTCTCTCGATTCGCTACCCATGATAAGTCAAAGCAATAGTTACGATCCCACGTGATCCTATTTAAGGGGCGAAGGTTAAGAAACAACGAACCACCGAGGTCTAATTCTTCCATGAAGAATTTATCCTCCTAGAGGTCCTATTCAAAGGCATCATCATGCACTAGTGTAATCTCTTGGTCAAGACAAACCAATTGAGCCTTACACCTCAACCTTTCGCGATGGTTGTTCATTTCCATCTATGAATGGCGTACTTATAGTTACAAGGGATTTAATTTAATTTAATCTTCGTGATCGGGTATCACTAAATTAACTACAAATGTAACACGCATTTGAATTATTGAACAGATTATGCAAATAAATATATATAACATTCAATCATATTTAAAGCATCGATGATAAACAATTTATTTCAAAGAAATAATCGAAAATTAGGTTTCGATTATACAAAGTAAAAAGCATACTTTTCAAAGATAATCCCCAACAATCTCCCACTTATACTCAAAGTCCGCTTTTAATATACTACAACACGTCTCGAGTAGTCCGTGACATCTAATGTCACCTACACTTAACCTAATAATTTCTCCCACTTATACTCAAAGCAGTTTGGCAATCGGTCTTGACACCCATTCCACTCACATGTCTCTTTAATGTATTACGACTTTGTGAATGGATCTCAGGTCGTCCTCGACGCTATCTTTGCCACATCTATTTCTCTTAACGATTTTCGTATAAGATGTCTTTCCTTTAATGTGTTTGTTTGACTCGTGGACTCTTGGTTCAATTTGTAATATAGCAGATATAACAAATTTAACACCATCCAAGTCCACTAAGAAGATCTAGAGCCCAATCGGTTCTTTCACCGCTTTGTGACTACTTACCCGAGTCCCATGGTTGAGTCGTTGATGCATTGCTTCACACTCGTCCATTTGATGGCTACACTTCCCAAATGGAAAAATCGAGGCAGATAATTTCGGAATCTAAACTTGATTGGAAATCGAGTCCATATATATATGGGGATTGGAGTATATCGATCGATAAATCAACATTCTATCCCCGAGTTCTTTTCGTAAACTTCGGAATGTTTTTAATAATCCCAATTCGCTTCGAAGTTACTCGATATCTTGCTACCATGCCTACAAGAAAGCATATTCACAAAGAATGCATACATAAGGTTTCCGACAACCGAAGCAAAGGAATACCTTTCATGTCATCTATCTCCTTTTTCGCCTTAGGGAACATTTTCTTGGATAGATGGATTCTAAGTCCGAATACGAATCCCTTCTTTGGAATCTTTAGATCTTCAATTGTTTCAAAACCAATGTTCATGTATGGATAATGACCATCCTTTTCTTGTGATCTTGATCCCAAGGATGTGTTTTTCCCTAAGTCTTTTCATATCAAACCGCTTTTTGAAAACCATATAAATCGATCACACCTTCACATCGTTCCCGATATGATATATATATAAGAATACCAATGCGATTACGTTTTTTATACACCTAACTTTCAAACTCGTTTTTGATCAAAACCCATAAGACTTTATAATATGATCAAAACTTTGGTTCCAAGTTCGGATGCTGTTTGAGTCCGTAAATGGACCTCTTGAGCTTTTACAACCGGGTGTTCTTGGCTTTGTTTCAATGAAAACTAGGGGGTTGTTCATATGGATCTCTTTATCAAGACTTCCGATTATGAAAGCCGTCTTGATATCCATTTGCCAGATTCAAAGTTGAAAATGCGCAAACAATCGATAAGAGAATACGGATGGACTTAAGCATGGCTATGGGCGAAAAAAGTTTCCACATAATCGATCCCAACGAGTATAAATTAGTCTTGCTTCAAAAGGTTTCAACCTTCCCGTCCGATCCTCTTTTCCTCTTATATACCCACTTGCATCTAATGGGTTTGACCCCATTAAGTGGTTCGACTTGCTTCCTACACTTTTATGAAACATAGAACCCACTTCGGCTTTCATTGTCTGTTTACAAGAAAGCTGCATCCTTAAGTCATATGTCCATGGGTCCGACCGAATCAAGTCCGAGGACTCTCCTATTCCCATGAAAAATTCGTCTAACAACCCTCCCACTATAACGAGGCTCTGCCAGAAAAACGATCGTTTGGTATATCATCTAATACGATCAGATCGAGGTTTGCCCTCTAAGCTCATTTAAGGTAATCTCATGGGGTTTTCTTTGGTTCTATAGTTTTCTTCCAAAATCTAAAGTGGGTCAAGATGTCCACCTTTTGATCTTGAACTATAGAACATTCACCTTTTGTTCCTGGGGTATCCTATTTTAATTCCGATCGAGGATCCAATTTACGGTTTCCTTGTCCAACACGTGGGCCGGACAAAAGTTCTCATCATGTGTCTCATACTAGACTTCAAGGTCCGGTCCACAATTCTTTGGGGTTCGGGAACCGATTTGGATAGCACCAAGTTCGAGAATATAAGTCATTGTTTTCCAAGGCATGACCCCGTAATCGAATCGGGGAAGATCCGTATAACTCATCATTGATCTAACCATTTCCAAAAGAATTTCAATTTGTTTCGCTCTGCAAAACCCCGTTTTGTTGAGGGTTTGTCAAATGAGTGGGATACAATCCCTTCATCGGATAAGTAGTACAAAAACTCATTCTTCGAGGTATTCGCTTCCACCATCATATGTAGAGACTTGATACGTTTTTCCATATGATTCTCTTTTTTTGAGCCTTAAATTCTTTAGAATTTCTCAAAGGTCTCGATTCATGCTTCATAAGGAAAATATACCTTGAGTAATCATCAATAAAATTACTCATAACCTCCTCTTTGCTTTGGTTGACATTTGACTACATACATCTATGTGAACGATCTCTAACACTTCTTTAGCCCCATTTCCTTGGCTCCAAATGCCATCTTGGTCATATCACCCTCCAAACATGATTCGCGGGGTTGGATCCGATTCAATCTTGGAGACGCCTCCGGTGAACCATCTTTCACCAACCTTTGGATCCTCTTTCGATTTATATGACCCAATTTATAGATCTTAAAGAAGTGTCTTTCACGTCGATATATATTTTTTTTCTCGGAAATGATAGATGTGTTTATAGGATACATTTCGTGAGTGGTGTGCACATTTAATTGTATAGAGATTTTCCATCAATATCAGTATACACTCATCATTTCAAAAATGATGTCATTCTTATTAGAAGAAACTTAGTGTCCTTTAATCGAATTTTAGAAACCGAAAGTGAATTCTTTCTAAAACCGGGAACACAAAGATAATCTCAAAAAAACTTTATCTTCAAAAGATAGGTGCACTTCTCCCATCGCTTTTAATCGCTACTCATGTAGCATTGCAATGTCACGCTACTTGCGTAGTATTGCAATTGATAGCATTGCAATATCGCCACTTAAGCATTGCAATGTCTTCTACTTTAAATAACGTTGCCCGGTTGATGAGGATCTCACTCCCACTACGTTCTTGGGATCATTTAGAACCCGTGAAGCCAACATGATTAGTGGATCTCGTATCAACCACCCACGAATGAGAAGTATCGGCTAAACAAGTTTCAACAACTAGTGTGTGAGAATTACCTTTCTTTCCGTCCCTTTTGGGGTTGGAACAGAACAAAACCTCCATTGTCCTCTCTCACCGCAGACTTAAGCACTTCCTCTTTGGATTTTCCTCGACTCAACAAGCATTCCTCATCTTACCATTGCCCTTAAGAAGTTTGAGTTTTATTGCTTATGGCCTTTGGTCCTCTTTCTTTATCTTGCCTACCCTTGGCTTAGAAGATGAAGACGGACCACTTGCCGTCAAAGCTTGAGTTTGGTGCCTTATCATCATTTCTGCCGAGTCCAAAAGTTTGCAACAAATTAGCTAGCGAGGCCAAAATGCTCAAAAACCTTTCAGGCGAGAGAATGAAGTACCAAATTCATCCGAGTCTCCGGATCATAATCTGCGACTCGAGAATCTCAAGTTTGTTGGGATGGGCCATCTATTTTGAGGACGTAATCCCTTACGGGTTTTTCCTCCACCATTTTTGACGACATATCTTTGAGGTGATCCGACGAGTCACGCATGTTTTGACTCGTCGGTTGGCCTTATCGATTTTTTGTGTCAAAATCCACTTGTTTTTTAATGCGATTAGACAATTATAATTTTCCAATAAATATAGTTTCCATACAAATTGTATTGACATTAAGTATAATAACAGTGGATTAAAAGGTTGCGACATGCTGAACTAAAATAAATAATAATATGCATAAGCACAAGTATATCACAAGATTCGATCACATGCATCATATTTAAAATCTCAAAAAAATATGAACAATGCATCAGCCAACATCTCAAAACAGTTTAAATAAGCCACGTGGGGTGGGTCATTATTTAAACACATTCAAGCGGGTTACAAACAAGAACAGTTACAAACCCTTAATATCCAGATTAATAGTTGGCTCCCACTTGACCAATATAATATAAAATCGAGGACTTGAGGGAAGTATATGCATATCAATTTTATACCTAAGTAATAACCATGATTAAATACTGAGGATTACTATTTTTGATCGAGCCTCGTGGGGAGGGTCATCGTCACCACTAGTAATAACCCACAATCATCCGTTTGGAATTCATTCATGTGAAACCTATCTTTTGACCGTCCCGTGGGGGGAATTTCTCCAAAAGAATTCACAAATAAATAAATCATGGAGGTCAAAATTAATTCAATTTTATTATCCGGAATAAAATTGTCAATTAATTATTTAAACATACTTAGTAATTTTGAAGTTGAGATTTTTCCATTTGGCAACCCTCATGCAAACACATTTAACAAATTAAATAAGCGTTTATAAGATATAAAAACAGAAAAATAAACATATTGGGCACAAATTATCCAATTGTCATGGTTTGATTTTTTCTTGATCTTGAAGAAACACGTCTCGAATTTCTCCCACTCGTTAAATCTCGAAAAAAATACTTAAAATCTCGAACCGCCATGATTTATTAAAAATCAAATTTTTTGGACCTTGGAAAATTTAATTTTAAAAACATAAAATTCTTCATCTCTTAAATGAAATTTATTTACAAAAAACCTAGATTAGACTAGTCTATTACATTGATCAAATCAAACAAATAGTCTTCGTGGATTTTCTCGAGGCAAAAACAAATCGACGAAAACGAATTAAAAACCACGGTTTATATGCATGCAAAATAAAACATTAAAATCCATGACAATTGGATACCGCAAAAATCTAACGGTTCTATACTATCCAATTTCAATTTTAAAGAGAGTCTTAAATAGTGGCTCGATATTTATTGGGGAATGATTCGCGACAGATCTATTCGGGTGAATATTTAAATACAAATTTAATTCATTAATTATTACTAGCATGAATTAATCCTATATTAATTCAAATAATAATTGCAACAACATATCATGCATATAAAAAAGCCACGTAAAAAATGCGGAATCTGTTTACGTGAACGCACCTCCTCGGGATGGCGTCTGTCTTGATCCGGACGGACTAACCAAAAGGACTTCCCAAGTATTCCTTAGCCCTTGCTCGACAATTGAACAATTAACAAAAGAAAAAATAAACTTTTGTTGCACCACTTGTGTGGATTTGCTAATATTTCCAAAAGACATGGAATTGTCTTTTGGAATGAACTAATCATCCCCTATTTATAGGAGAGGAGGGGGCACGAAATTTTAGTGATATTTCAATGTGGGATAAGACTTTTCTTGGTCACCAAGAAATCTTGAATATATCCTATATATTCTCTTTCCCATAATTAAAATATTCCACAAAAAATCTCACCTCCTCTATTTATGGAGAATTTTAAAAAATATGTGATGCAAGAATCCAAGATTTGGATCTTCTTGAATTTATGAGATATTCTTGTATTTCAAGAAATACATATCTTCCATAATACCTTTTCAAGAAATTCAAGAAAATCTTTCTTGTATTATTTTCCAAAATTTTAAAAAATCACTATGTATAACCAAGTGGGAATTTCTTGAATTTAATGAGATAATCTTGTATTCCAAGAATACATATCTTCATTCCATAACAAAATTCAAAGAAAATCTTTCTCCTTTTTATCCATAATTTTGAAAAAAATAGAGGAAATATAAGCAACAATATTTATTTTATT
Organism: Stenogyne calaminthoides; assembly: GCA_037126765.1. Classification (NCBI taxonomy): domain Eukaryota; kingdom Viridiplantae; phylum Streptophyta; class Magnoliopsida; order Lamiales; family Lamiaceae; genus Stenogyne; species Stenogyne calaminthoides. Next base: position 23,457,501 of record JBBCBC010000018.1, on the reverse strand, counting down.
TTAATCACCTTTTTAGGTTATTGGACTATATGTTGGGCTACTTCGGGGCCTTTAGGAGAATTAAGATTGGACCTTCTAATGGATCTTGAATATCTAATATTGAGCCACAATATAATCAAGCCCATAAATATTAATTAATCCCACTACATAATCAATATCAGACTATCCATCTTAACCCATATTACGGTCAATATGGCTCCGGTCATTATTTCCGTGTTTAAGATTATCTAGCCCATTAATTAATTCAAGCCCTTTGAAATAGCTTTCCATTAATTAATATCTTTTGTCCTTGGTCAAGAGCGGTTCAACATTATTATCCATACAGGAAACAAATTCCACTTGCAAGATTTAGTATGATAAAGCTTATGAACCTCCCCAAGGGGCAAATCAATTAATTTGCGCATTACGATTCTTCAGATTAAATCTTAGCAATCACATGTGACCAATAATATTGCCCAAGATAAAATACCGATTCGCTACCCATGATAAGTCAAAGCAATAGTTACCGATCCCACGTGATCCTATTTAAGGGACGAAGGTTAAGAAACAACGAACCACCGAGGTCTAATTCTTCCATGTTCGATTTCAAGAATTTATCCTCCTGTAGGTCCTATTCATCGATCATAGTGTAATCTCTTGGTCAAGACAAACCAAAAGCCTTACACCTCAACCTTTTCGCGATGGTTGTTCATTTCCATCTAGGTCGTGAATTAATTTATATAGTTACATAAATTTAATCTTTCGTGATCGGGTATCACTAAATTAACTAATTGTAACACGCATTTAATTATTGAACAGTTATGCAAAGAAATATATATAACATTCAATCATATTTAAAGCATCAAATGATAAACAATTTATTTAAATAAATAAGAAACGATTATACAAAGTAAAAAGCATACTTTTTAAAAGATAATCACGGTACGGGCGGGTCCGACCTAAACAAAGGTCTTTGGTCGAGGCGGGGGCGGGCCGGGGTAATATTGCCATCCCTAGGTAGGGGTGTTAAAAGGCTAGGTCTTGTTTATATTCGGGTGCACCGTGCGCTCATAATGCATTTTAGAAGAGTGCAATTTGTAATGCTGAAAATTGTGACTTATTTACACAGAAAAGAGCAACTGTTAATATGAAAATATAGTTGCATCCTTCTGTTATAAATAATTACACGTTTCTATTTTGTATAGTTGCACGCTTCTAAAATGCACTATGAATGCACGGTGCACACGGGTGCACATGAGACCCGCTCCTATTAAAAACCCTTAAAAAATGTATTTTTAAAAGAGGAACTCTGAGGAAGTAATACTATTACTAATCAACATATTAAAGATCAAAAAACATCAACCAAAATTATCTCCCCTAAATGAAAAGAAAAACTCTCGGTACTCAACCGAAACAGATTACACTGTACATTATCCATGAAATAAGTCCAATTAGCATTAAGAAAAAACACAAGAGACGCAACAACAAAGAAAAAACAAAAAAAGAACACAATCAACGCCTTAATTTCGTCCCACCACCAATGTTAACACCCAGAGGAAACAATGGCTTATATAATTTTTCATACTCCAAATGGAATTATAGGGATTAATTAGAGAATTAATGTTGGATGTCACATGTGTTCTTCATATATGAAAATTTAAATTTAAATTAACTCATAAATTTATCTTTCTGACTCAAGGTACTAGCTACAATTTTTCTACATAGACTGTATCCATTATCTGTTTTGGTTGTTGACTTGTGTCGTTGCATATATCTTACTATAACACCACATGAAAATAAAAACTACAAAAAGTTGTCACTTTTATTCCGTAATTTTCACTTATTTTGATCTTGGTCCTGTAATTTTATAGAATTTGACATTTTAGTCATGTCACCTGCTATGACAAGGAACTACACGTGACAGGATGAAAAAATCGAATTTTATAAAATTACAGGACCAAGATCAAAAGGCGTAAGTCAGTAGGACCACGATCAAAATGACTGAAAATTACCGGACAAATAAATCAATATTCCCTAAACTATGTCCAAATTTAATGAATAAAAATTGCAATATGATGAGAACTTTTGAAGAAAAAACAAGATTGAAAAGGTATATATATATATTAACAAAAAAAAAAGACAACCATTATTGAGCTTGGAAACCACGTGCTACACAAAATATTGGTCATTCATTCTAAACTAAAATGCAAATTACGTCTGACAGTGCCTAATACTGTACATCTCATCTGCAGGCTGCAGCATATCCAATATTTACATTATTTTTATAGTTCATGTAAACTCTGGCCTTCATCCTATCTTTTCTGAATAATCCCATCAATGGTTATGTATTTCAAGTCTCAAAAAAATATTCTACTATTCCTGTTTTTCTATTTTTACTATTATTAAAAACAGAAACAAAAAAATTTAAAGGAAAATAACAATTGAAATATAAGGATGACAAATTAAACTTCTTCCTATTTATGAAAGACAGTGATTTGAGGCCGTAGCAGAAGATACCTTATCAAATCACTAGAAACCAGGATATTTTTTTTTTCTGAAGAAGTATTCACACAGTATAATTATTGAGCTTCTGAAATTACTTAAGAAGAATAGCATATATATTTTTTATAATCATTCATGATTGTAACATTATAATGTTAACTTTTCATAATTAAACACATTCATCAAGTTCATATATATATATATATATTAGTACAGATGATGTATGGCCTAACATAATATTCAAAGAAAATATATTGTTTACATTCTGCTCTCCTTAACATTTGGGTGCACCAATTTCATCAAGCACAGGTATATAAGTACTATATATTTAATGAAATCAAATAATGTTTTTAGTGAGAACAATTAATACTAATCAATTAATACATTTCAATCCAACAACTAATATTATTTGAAAAAGCGTCTCAGTTGAACGGTGCAACTGTCGGAAGAAGTATTTTCCATGTTAGTAATAAATCTTGACATGGATTATTTAATTTTCAGAACTGATATGTCAAAACTATGAGATTGTAAGATAAAATGAATAATTAAAACACACCTTTAAAAAAAATTCCATTATTTAAAACTGTAAATAAACAAATAATTAAGAAAACAAGACACAAGAGACATCCATCCTTAAACAACATCAATTGCGCATGTCATTTAATAACTACAGATCTGGAGGTATTTAATTGATCCAAAACTCTGTTTTGATGCACAACTGTGTTGCACGGGTGCGGGTGCGGGATACGATTCGGGTGCGGGGATTCGTAGATTTTCAAATTTTTAGGATACGATACGACCAGGATACGTTAATTTTTTTAATTTAATTATATATATCACCTGTAATAATATTAAAAAATTTACAACAATTATATATAACACATGTAGTAATATCAAGAGTATTTAAAACACAAGTACTAATATCAAGGAATTCATCTCATAAGTAACAAAACAACAATTAAATCAAATATCGTTAACTCATACAAGTCATAAATCATGATAAAAGATTAATAAATTTTAATATTTAATAAGTTTTAGAGCGTGTCCTTCAAATTATTAGTAAGTTTTAATTTTTTACAAAAAAAAAACCCAAAATTTAATAAAGTTTACAAAAAAATCGATCGTGATATCCGATACGGCGTATCCTCTAATGCGATATCGCCAGATTCGATAATAAAAAAATAAAAAAAATTAGGATTCGCCACGTGGCGAATCGGGTGCGAATCCCACCCGAATCGCATCCCAGGAGAATCCGATACTGCATACTGTTAATTTTTTAAGAATCCGTGCATTAGAGATGCACACATCCTTATATATTATATATATAGATATTGTAAGTATATATAGAGACTTGTTGGTCCATTCTCAAATGTGAAAAGATAGATACACAATATATATAATGAATGAATGAAACAAAAGGTCACACTCTCTTGAAAAAAATTAAAATGGAGAGTATCCATATATGTTTTATAGAACCCTTGATGCAAGAAAAAGCATAATAAATTTTGCTTGAAATGAAAATAACAACATGCCCTTATAATATTGGTTTTATAAAGTGTAGACATGCAGATGAGAAAGAGACAGAGCAGTGTTAAAAGGCCATCATGAGTAAAATGATGGAGTTTGATACAGAGCTATAAAACTGACAAAAAGGAAGAACTGAAATAAAAACAAAAACCCCATTTTAGAATAGTGTGGAAAATTCAGATTATTAAGCAATGATGAACTAATCAAACTAACCTACAAGTCAACTTTAATAATCATTACACCAATCTTCTCTTGCTTCCCTACACCCTAAAACTTAAATTTCTTCAATAATAATAATAATAATAATAATAAATACTAAAAAATTAATCCAAAACTGATGTTCATAAATAATTAAATCCATCAAATTTGTACATTTTTACCTGGTCAATCGGTCAACGCTTGCAAGAAGTAATGTGGGAGCAAGAAATTGGGGGGAATGAAGCCTGGTCCGAGGCCTAAAACACAAGATCCATGATATCGAATATTTAATTAATTTGGAATTGTATGCATAAATTAATATGCATAAATTGAAGAAAAGATTAGATCTTGTTATGAGCCTCGAGCCAAACAACATTCCCCTCAAAAAGTAAGCTTCCAATCTTGGACGAAATTAGTTGGGAGGAGAAGAAGAAATTAAGAGATGGAAATGAGGGTTGGTTGTGTGTTTGTGAGAAGAAAGAATGGGATGGGTGTCATAAATAAAGAACGGAGAGAGAAAGAAAGGAAGAGAGAGAGAGAGTCATAAAAGCTACCATGACCCTAATAACATGAAATTTCTCCGCTCAATGTATAATAGCAAGAGTAACACTTAGTTAAATCAGGTCTATGTATGAACTTTATCATTACTATGGATAAAAAATATTATTGTTAAGCACAAAAATTTTTATTATTTAAAAATATAAATTATTTTCTAAACAATTATTATTTTTGTGAATAACAGTGAAATTTTTTGTACATAACAGTAATACTAGAAAAACCAAGTTCACGGTGGACTCAGGTGGACACAAGTTTTTATCTAGTAATTTTATGATCAAAGATGAAAATATTGGTATAGATGAAAATATGGAATCCAATATCAATAATATTTTTTAAAAGAATGAGTCTCACGTGCATTTAGGTGCACCGTGTACTCATAGTGCATTTTAGAACCGTGCAATTTGTTATACTGAAAGATGCAATTTATTTACACTGAGCTGTGCAACTATTTTTCCATATTAATAGTTGCACGGTTCAATGTAAATAAGTTGCATCTTTCAATATGACAAATTGTATAATGCTAAAATGTATTATGAGTGCACGGTGGATCTAGGGGCATACAAGACTTAAAATATCAATAAAACATAATATAAAATATTTTGTCGACAATTTGTTCGGTCAGTAACACATCTTTCTCATTACTGGTAATTTCTTTGTGTTCATATAGTAACACAGTTTTTGATACTTTAGATGTGTTATTAAAAAGGATAAGCATGTGTTACTTTTTCATACAGTGATACATGACTAGGAGTGAACAGTACGACATACCAAAAATTTTCTCGTCATACCGTTACCATGCCGAAAATTCGGTATACCAAAATTTTCGGTATGTCAATATTACATACCGACATCGTATCGAAATTTCAGTATATATCGGTATATCGAAATATTTTCGGTATACCGGTATATTTTTTCTATATATCGAAAAAAAATTCAGTATACCGAAAATATTTCGGTATATCGAAATATTTATGTATTTCGGTATACCAAATTTTTTTATATTTCATACCGTTATCGTACTGAAATTTTCGGTACGGTACCGTACCGAAAATTTTGGTATACCGAAAATTTTGATAAAATCGATATTTTTATGTACGGTAAGTGCGGTATACCGGTATTTTCGGTATTTCCTCCACCCTTATACATGATTGCCCGTAACCCATACCAGGGAGCGAGTTTTTATGATTTGCCTCTGACGTAATTTTTTGGCAAGATATGTTAGACCCGATTCACCCATGTACGATATATGGTTTTTCAACTCATTCCTTAAATATGCTAATATTTCATGTGAAATATAGTAATGTCTTCATATCACAATGATGTCCCATGATGCTCAAAAGTAATAGATGAAATATTAATAACAAAATACATAAACATTAATCTAAATTTTAATTTCTAATTCAAATCTTTATATAAACACAATTTGAATTTTAAAAAAAAAATCAATATATCCAATATTTTAAAGCTACCAATATTTCACCGACATATCTAACATTTCCTTATATCTTGCACGATTTGAATTATGACTTTATCAAAATTGATATGGACATCCGATATTTTTTTTATATTTTACCGATATGTTTGAAAAAAAATTCAGTCTACTCGATATTTGTATCGAGGTGCAAAAAAACAGCAATATCGACAATATTTTCAAATATTTTCATTCTTGTTTACGACAAACCCCCGATCACTCGACTCTCCATCTCTTCTTGTTGAATACTAGAAGTATTTGATTTTATTATATTGTTGTGTTTGTATTTATGTGTATGTTATCGTTAAGGTATATATTTTACAAAACAACATTATAAAGTTAATATTTTTTTGAAAATAACTAATATTAACATAATTATAATATTTGATCTACCTTTATTTATTAGCACATTTAAGGAAGAAGTTAAAAATTCGGGGACCTTTCAAAGGTCGAATTGGGTCAAATGAATTTTCCCAAAAAAATAGATAAAATTTAAAAATTCGTTCCTAATTATGTGTTACTATAAGAATAAATGTGTGTTAATGTAAGGACAAGTAATAGATATTTGTCATTTTTAGTAAAATATATAAGATATTAAAAATTGTGCTACTATATAAATACAAAAATGTTACTATAAGATTAAATCTGTGTTGCTTTTTTGCTTTCCCCTATACTTTCATCTGTTTTTTCTCTATTGATTAGACTATATTTCACGAATTTTTAAACACAAATTAAATATTTTGAGTGGGTCTCCTGTGTATCAAGTGCGCATCGTGCACTCGTGTATAAGAGTGACTCATTAAAAAAAATGAGACCTCGTCATTAGCGAAAATGAGGATCCACAATAAATGTTTGTGTGCAATATATTTAGGCTATAAAATTTCGTGTTAAACAATTTAGTACCATGTTGTACCTAACATCCTTGTCTTGCGTATCTTGGGTGCTTTGTCGATTGACGAATGACGATTAACGCATATGTAATCTATCACCGTTGTCTTTTATTTTGAGATCAAAACAATTACTTTAGGGAGACATAAATGTACATATAAAAAGGTCATTCGACTTTTTACGTATCAATTGCCGCCTATTACGACTCATGAATTAGACAAAACAAATCATGACATTAAAAAAAATTGAGGATTGCCTACGTAATATTCCAATATAGAGGATTGCCTATGAAATATTTCAAATTGCCTAGGCATTTTTATTTATAGGTAAATTTATTTACGGAATATAATTCGTAGGTAAATTTATTTGTAAGTTATTTCTAAACCACAAATATAATTGCCTACAAAAATGTAAGTTGTCTATGGAATTATCTTTTATAGTTATTAATTTGCCTACAGAAATTAGAAATGTGTAGGTAGTTCGTGGTAGGTAATTTGTTTGTCAAGCAAATTATTTTGTGTAGGTAACTTTTCATAGACCTTTTTAAAAATTGGTAGACAAATCCTAGGCAATAATCATTTTTAAGGACCAAATTATTTTTGTAGGAAGATTTCATAGGCATTTGAAAATTAGGCAATTCTTCATTTTCTTGTAGTGTGGAAATCCGACTTCATCATGAACTCGATTTTTTTATTGTCATTTTCATATATAAAAATTACCACTGTTATTTATAAAAACTATATATCACTATTATGCACAAAAAAATGTACTGTTTAAAATTAAAAAATATTTTTTAAACAATAATAATTTTTTTGTATAAAAGTGATAATTTTATACATAATAATGATATAGTCCGAGTTTACTCCTTGAATTAAAGCTCCTCTGCATTAAATTTTCTAAACAATGATACACAATTATAAAAGGTATATTCACGGAAAAAAATCATCAGTTAGTTAGATAAAAAGAATTTGAGTCGATGTGCAATTGATAAATATACATTTAATTCAATATCTTGCAAATCCATCTAATATTATATCGTATTTTACAAAAATAGAACTTTTAAATTAAATGGTTTCAATTCTTGGAGTAGTTCAAATATAAAAGAAAGGTTTTTAGGCAATTGTGGATGGAGTAGTTGAAAAGTAGAAAAGGTAGGGGTGCCTTTTTTGTGAAAGCTTTTTCACAAACCAAAGTCTCATCTACAAATTAATAGACTTTTGTTTATTGAGGCGAGGAAGATTCTTTGCACATAATAAACCAAAGCACAAAAATAACAATTATATAAGGCCTGCAGCTGTAATATATATATGTACAAACACCAAAACATAAGGCACCACTGTCGCCTTGAATTTCGATTTCCTTTGTTTCATTTCGTAGAACATTTTGCAATTTGTTGAATTCCAATTTTCCATATTTTATTACAGCATGCTCACAATTTCCATTGAACGCATTATTTATAAATTTATTAAGTATTTATTTATATTTGTGACTTTGTGTACATTGATAAGAACACGTAGTGTTATAAGTTTTTTATCGTCGATTTAGTGTCAATAACTTTAATAATGTTTAATTTTAGTCTCAAACCGGTCGGAACAACGTCGGTTTGCCGTTTTAATTTGGGTCTTTCCGACGGATGTTGTGACTAGGCTGTCACGTGTACTATCATGTGCATTTTTAAGTGTGTTTGACTAATTCTTACAGTCAATTTTGTTTTAATTTTAAGGTTTTTTTAATCATATGCCTTAAATTCTAGTTGTTAAAAACACATATATTTTTAAGTGTGTTTGACTAATTCTTGCCATCAATTCAATTATGTTTTAATTTTAAGTATTTTTTTTAAAAAAAAATTGTTAGTTATATGCCTTAAATTTCAGTTGTTAAAAAAAAAAAAGTGGCAACCCAGTCACAACATTCGTCGGAAAGCCCCAAATTGACATTGTCAAAGTTATTTAGACTAAATCAATGACAAAAAAAATTTATGGGACAAAATCTATTTGAGGCCAAAGTTATGAGATCATTTGTGATTCAAATTCCAGTATAAACAACGTATATTTTATTTGTCTTTAACTATAACCTAGGTTGCTTAAACACGGACATCGCAATACGGGTACGACCCGATACGGGTATGGGGACACAAGTTTTCAAAAAATAAAAAATAAGAATGGGTAAGATACAGCGGGAGTACAACTATAATTTTTTAAGTAATTTTATATTATCCTTGTAAATATAAATATTTTATAATATTTTTAAAAATACGTATCTTCTTACCTGTATGCAAATTCTTTTAACACCTAAATAAATATAAAATCAAAACGAAAGGAACATCTCAATAAAATATGTACATGATTGTTGTAACTAGCTAAATAAGCCTAGTTTAACAATGAATTTAATCAAGTACAATAGTTAAAAACGGCCAAAAACAATAAACGATAACACGCAAATTGGTAACCCGGTTCGTCCTTTGAATCAGACTACGTCCGGGGGCGTTCAAGCCAGGTATAAGTGTATAATATATTTGCCTAGAATACTAAGGTGTTCAACCCTTACAAATGTGACCTTGTTGGTCTATTTATACAACATATCCCGCCTTTAAGACGGGGGATTATACAAGGAAAGATGCCCCTTTGGTGCCTTCAATCCCGCAAGTCGTCCCTCGGTCCGATTTGAGGTCGCCCCTTTAATGAGCGCCAATCGGGGAATGGAGTACCCAGACAGATTGGTTGGTGATGGTCCCGGTGGAAAACCCATTTTGCGCGTGCGGAAGCAAACATTTCGTGCGATGCATATAAAAACAGGGGTGAAGGAATGGTGATTCCAGGTTTTTGCATTTTAAGCTCATGTGTTGTGTTTTGCTTATAATCGAATGCATATGACAATATAAGAACATAAAGCAATAAAGAACACAACAAAGTATAGTGGTTCGGAGGCTCAAGCTCCTACATCCACTCTCCCTGTTCCTAGGAAAATTCCTTCCAACTGGACTTATCACCCTCTCGGGTTCGCCTCGGGACTTATCACCCTCCACGGGATTGCCTACAGATGTTTACCGAGTTCACACTCCAACGGGACTTATCACCCTCACTTGGGATTGCCTACCCTCCCTTTCGGGATTGCTAGATGTTTACCGAGTTCACACTCACCTACAAACTTAACCGACTGATTTGGGCCCTTACATTTGTTTAGCCTCAATGCTAAGGTTGGGAAAATCTCTCTAAGCTTAGGATACATCGTGGGTTGCTTAGATTGAGTTCTAGAACACTCTTGAACATATTTGTATATCTACAGACTTGTGTTCTAGGGTGGGAATGCTTTGGGTATAACTCTCTTTGGCTCAGAAGCATCTCGTCTTTATAATCTTCACGCATCCACACATTAGAATGATGAAAGACCTTGTATTTATAGTGTGGATTTGAATGTTACCGATTGGAGAGAATCACATTCAAATCCATACTATTCTTGTAATCTGGCCTTCTTCTTGGTGGTTGTCTTCCTCTCATTGGTCCACGTCGGTGATTCTAACAATTTATATTCCTCAGATTCCTCGCCTTGGAATCATTCAGATTCTCTCGAGTCTCGGTGTCTTGAGACACAATCGAGTCTTGATTCTATCCGAGTCTTGAGTTTATCCGAGTCTCAAATTTCTCATCGAGCCTCGGGATACTTGATTAAAGAGACTTCTCTTGGCGGACCTTGTGCGATCGGCATCTTCGACACTCAGTCAGTTCGAGTTCGATTCTCTGAATTCGAGACATCGACCTTCAGTCACTTTGATTTCGAGCTATCGATTTCTTCTTTTTGATCGATCGGCTCGTCGATCGATCAACACTTCTTCGGATCAATATCTCGGGATAGCATCGGATCGATTACATTAGGTTTAGCATATCGGTTTAGCACATCGATCTCAATCGCGTCGATCTTGATCATCTTCTCATCTTCATATCTGATCTCAATCACGTCTGATCTCGATCAGTCTCATCTGCTCCTCTTCTGATCTGCAACCTTCTCTTACGATCTTACGGTGGGTTTCTTTACGATCGTCATACTACTCTTACGATCACCATATCGGCTGATTGTTCTTCCGATCATCGATCAGTCAATTACGGTCATCGATCTTACGATCGACTAAGTTAGCTTTTCTTCTCTTACGATTTTAAGATGACTCATGATTAACTCGAACTCATCTAACTTCATTCGATCTCGTCGGTCTAAATCTGTAGCCTCGTCTGATCTCGATCATCTACTTCTGATTTCGTGAGTTCCCCCTCAACTTGTTCTTTCGTTTCCCCTCAACTTGTTATCTGTAAAATAACTTCAATAACACAAGTTGATAATGTTTTGGCATAATTCATCAAAACTAAAATATCCCAACAGTTGGCTTGTTGTATGCTTTCCTTATTTGGTCATGATTGTTCTTTACATGCTACAGGTCGAGGCTCCGATCTGGATGTCGCAAGTGGACGTCACGTTGTGATCTCGATTTTTTACTTAAATTAAACTCTGTGACCTCCGCTTTTATGCGATTTGGGAGCTTCGCCTTTTAAGGCGACCTCCCTTTGCTGACGTCAACTCGAAGTGTAAGACTCTTTGACTTATATCTGTAGGGTTCGTGGGAAAGTGGTTTATTCCATGCTACAACAATTGCCCCTCAAGTCGAGGTCGCATGTTATGGAATGGGATATTGACTTGATCTTACGACTAGCACGAAACACGACTCCTTGCCCCGAGCATACGAAAAGTCACCTCAATAACACGAATCAGCGCATCAGATTTCCTCGATTTTTGGAGACTTGAAATGATGGTTTGCCAGGCCAATGATGTGGCGCCTTAGCAAGAGGTCCAATAGGGCCTTGTGTGGTTAACGCGGATCCCGCGATTCTGATCGTCGGAGGGGCCTGAATTATGAGAAAATTTCATTTTTGCCCTCCCCTCCTTCTATAAATATGCGGGTGAATTAGGTTTTTCAAAAACATTTCTTTCCCCTCTGAAATTCTGCCAATCATTTGCGCTTTTCTTCCTTTTCAGTTCATCACCAGAATCCTCGGTTTCCTTCGCTTGGAATCAGGTAATTTTGCTTTTGATCTCTTTAGTTTCTTTATGACTTCTGGGTTTTCTGGTTCTCTTTCGGCTCCTCCGCCCATGGTGGTTTTTTCTTCCTCTGAGGATGATGTCCCAATTGCTCAGCACCGCCGTCTGAATTCTGGTTCCGCCGTGAGGACGGGCAGTGAAGGTTCTTCGGCCCATCCGGTGGGTGATGGGCGGGAAGATGATGCGAATGATGAACCGGCGTCTGATCGGTTTCTGGAGGAATTGGGCGAGATCACTCATCTTCCTGCCTTGGATAGTAATCCCCAAACCTCTGCTCTCCAAAGGCAATCGGTGCCGGCTGGCTCCTCTGTCCATGCCCCAGATTTTGGGGCTTATGAGCGGATCTTTGATTATGAGCTATATCACCGACTTGCTCCTTATAAGCGACCTGAGCGCCAGTACCGCAAGTCGGTCTCCTCGCAATTCGATGCGTCTGAGAAGAGATACCGATCGGTACTTTCTTACTACTACGTGCGAGGGTTTCGCCGGTTGTATAAAGTGCCATGGGATGTTCATTTCTATGGAGCGGCCCCTGATGAGAGTGCTGTTGGGAAATTTATAGTTTTGATAAAAGTTCCAAAAACACATGTAATAGGACCAGACAGACCTGTTAGCTGACTGATGTTTATATTACCGTTTATAGAATACCAGTTGATAATTACTGTATAGAACAACTGATGTAATAGATAGGTCACATATTGAGGGGGAACCTCAATATGTATAGGTCAGATCTGAAGATATGAAGAACAGCTGATATCCGACAGGCCAGAATGCTAGAGAAGAACAGAAGATCAGATCGATCTGATCTAGTCAGATATCTCAGCTGAAGTCATAAAGCTCAAACTCAGAATACTTGAAGATCAGATGACTTCCAGAAGATCAGACCAGAAGACCTACATCAGCCTAGTCTGCTAGTTGAAGCTAAGTCAACCGGCACCAGAAGACTCCATCAGGTAGACTGATCAGCCTTGACTGATCAGATCAGCTCACCAGGTGAAAACTAATGTTTCACCTAGTCATACGTCGATGATCTGAACAAGAAGAATGTCAACCTTAGTTGGAAGAACAACACTGAAAAGTGCGTCTGTTAACCAATAAGGACGAGACACGTATGATCGGAGCCGACAATTACGGGATTTGGTGCTGCTCTCTCTAACGGCTATAAAATACAAATTCACGCTTTCGACCATGCCATTTCTGAAGCACGTCACATCAATCCTGCAAGTCTACCAAATATAGCCTGAAATTCGAATTGCTCTCCAACGGCTCTTTGATTTCAAGGTGTATAAATATGGGATCACACCTCAGAGTGAACATACGGAAACCCTGAAACGATCAAGAAGCTCAAGCAATTATCAGATTTCCGCACGAAGAACACGAACTTGAAGTTAATTTTTATAGTGTTCATCCCATAAGTTCTTAGCATAGAAATCTTTTCATCTACCGAAAGCTATCTTAAACACTAGAAAAGATTTCATAGTTGGAACCAAAACAATCTTATCCAAACCCAAAGTTAGGTTAAGTTGTTTAGCAAGATTCCGACTAGGGTTTCTAGTTTCGATTTTCGGGATCGGTTGAGTGAGAACTCCTTAAATATCTGTCGGGTGTACTGTGTTGGACTAACACAAAAATCTAAGTCCAGTTGGTTAAGTTGGTGCCCCTTGTGATAGGGGAAGAGTGGACGTGGGATCGGTTTGTCCGAACCACTATAAATCTTGTGTGCCTTTTATTGCTTTGATTAATCATTTTACACAATCGCACACAACTTTTTAAAGCAAAGATACATATTCTAAGTTGAGATCATTAGCTAGCACCAAGCTTCGATCCGATCAAGCTTTGACACTTGATCAACTGGTTAAAAGACTAACTTTGGAATCGATTTATCAAAACCGGTTTTTCACACGGGTAAAACTTAGCTTTCCGACACATCGGTTAAACCGATAGATTCGAATCGATCTGCCTTCAGCGATTAGTAAGTTGGTTATCGATCCAAACCGATTCACTTTCGACTCGATCGGGATATCTGCCATCACACCTGATCTGCACAAAAAGTTTTCAGAAGTCTATTCACCCCTTCCCTCTAGACTTATGTCCTCACAAAACCCGTTCGGGACCTACAAGTGGTATCAGAGCAGTTGGTTCTACTGACCACTGACTTTGTGTATCATCGATTCTTGAGGAAGAATCTTTGTGGTCAACTGAACTGATCTTGAAAAACCTTCTTAAAACTCATTAATTTTCCAAAATCTTTCAAAGATGGATAACACCTCGGTATGTATCATGATCTGCCAAAGTTCTCAATCGATGAGTATGCAGATTGGGCCATATATATGTCCAACCATCTAGGTTCGATAAGCGGCAGAATGATGGAAGTCATCGAAAGATGACCCATCATCATTTATTACGACAACCCTGCAGTTGGAGGAGATCCGAATTTTGCCGGGAAGTCTTTGTTAAAAAAGCCCCGGCCTTGATGGATGCAGAGGAAAAAAAAAGACACTCTAGATACTATCGCAAGGCATATTATCATGAAAACAATGGATAAGGTCACCAAGGAAAAGATTAAGTATCTCAAAACTGCGAAAGCAATGTGGGATACTCTAGCTGAGATATGCGAGGGAAATGACCAGATAAAAGAGTAGATCTACAAGTTTAATGGTGAAGTTCGAAAAATCAAGATGTCTTTTAAACTAAAACCATCAACGAACTTGATGGAAGGATTACAATGTCAATAAACAAGCTTCGAGAACTTGGTAGAGAGATGTCTGATAAAGATATCAACTACAAGATATTAAGATCTCTTACCAAGAAATGGGATATGAAAGTCACGGTAATCAAGGATTGCCAAGACATTTCAAAAATGAAGCCAAGTAGCCTGTTCTTGAGCCTTAAAGCTCACGAGTTCGATTTAATTGAGAGAGGACAAGCAGATGAAGATGAGGTGCCCGCTGAAGCCTCAACTTCTAAATCAGTTGCTTTTAAGGCAACCAGAGGAGAGATCAAAAGACCAATGAACCCATTGGAAACATCATAAGTCAGGCAGAACAGATCGCTCTGCTTACCAGGACACTAGAAAAATCAAATATTCAACTTGGTAAGTATCGAAGATTTTATAAAGATTATCAACATAGCCGAGGAAGAGATAGGAGATCAGCCAACAGATCTCCAGAAAGAACCAGATCTGATGATCGGAGAGATCACAGAGATGAAAGGAAAAGAGATAATCTAAATGATGAAAGAAGAGATAACCAATCAGACAGAAGAAGCTCAGACTACTATCAGAAAGGGAAGTCACCTGATAGATCATACAGACGGAGTGATTCACCTGGAAGGAAAGGTTCAGTGGATCAAGGAGCGTGCTTCAACCGTGGAGAAGTTGAGTCACTACAAATAACAGACGCCTGCACCGGACGCCAAGAGAAAGGGAAGAAAAGAGGAATGTAAGAGACGGCGAAGACAGGGACAGAAAAGCCATGGTTGCTGACACATCAGGAATTGACGATTCCTATCTGCCCTCTGAGGATTCTGGATACTCCTCTGTAGAAGATTTCTGTCTGATCAGCAGTGCTGTTGACTTCTATGAAAATGAAGATCTGATATTCTCTTCAGATGATGATGAGATCTCGTCTCGATGGCGTGGAGGACCAATGAGGTAACCTCCAAACTCGCTTTGTTCTCTTTACACTGCTATCATTAGCTTTTCTTTGGGGAGATTGACTGCTTGACTCTACTCGAAAGCAATTGCTTGAGGATCTCTCCAATGCAGAGAGACACTTATGCTATAGTGGAAGTTTGAAAATGACAAGCTAAGGATCGAAATAATCGACTTGCTAAAGAGAATGATCTCGATAAAAGCCCTCCGAACTTAAATCTGCTGAAACCGCTTTCGGAAAGCAATCGAGGAATTTAACATTACGAAAGTTAAAGCTTCTGATCAGGAGAAGCAGATCAAAGATCAGCTGGCTATTAACAAACAGCAAGCTGATGACTTCAAAATCCTGCAAGAGAAATTTGATGAGTTGTTTCTAATGCATAAGAGTCTAAAATCATCTGAGGATAATCTGCGCAAGAAAATAAAAGTTTTTACAAAATTATCTAAAACTGTTCAAGACATGAACACCTATTTTTGAACAACGATTAACAAGAAGGGACTTGGGTATGAGAACCCTTCCACATCCTCAAAAGCCCCGGTGATTCATCTCAAAAGGGTGTAAAGTCAGACGAGTTTCGACAAAGATACACCAAAAGCCAAACTTGTATCTAATAATAAAAAAAAAAGGTTGAGCGGGTAAAGGCGGTGCCTAAACGAAGAGGGAACGAAATGGACCCCAACTGGTAAAACATCAGCCGAGGAATCAACAGAAGAACCCAGTTCTTCTGAAGAGACCTCAACCTGATCAACAGATCAGGTATAAAAAAAGTCAACCTGTAAAAGGGAAGTCTAATCTGAGACCCAATCAAGGTCAGCTGCCTAATAAGCATGCTTTAGGTAAACTGCAAAAACCACCTATGCCAAAAAGATATGAATCTTTTAATGGTAGCAGTCGTACCTACCCCTATAATTAGAAATCTAGGGCTGCTGCACCTGAACCACACTGGATGAAAATAAGACAAACAGAAAAGATAAATCCCAAGTCTTCTAAGTCATCCAAGGTTCACACTAATAATCATACTAATCAGAAAGCATATAAATAGACGTATGATTATGTTGATAGGTATGGGAGACAAATCAGGCCTTCTGATCTAACTGATCTCAATAGAAGTGCTCTGTTTGTATGGATCCCCAAAACTAATCCTAACCCCTCAGGACCTAATCCAAAAGGGGTACCTAAAGCCTGATTTGGCTGCAGGGTCGCGTGGGTCTGGCCAACAAAGGAGGTGTGCAAGCAACTATCTGGTACATCGATAGTGGATGCTCAAGGCACATGACTGGAAGCAAACACCTCCTCAGCTCTTACATAGAACAGAAAGGCCCGCGTGTACTCTTCGGTGATGATAACTTTGGTTACACCAAAGGATTCGGAACCCAGAGAATGATGATGTACAAGTAACCGGAGTCTCAGATGTCGAAGGTCAGAAAGACAACCTATTATCGGTTTCACAATTCTGCGACAACGGATTCAGCGTTGAGTTCTCGATCGATCAATGCACTATCAAGAATCGAGCCACTTAATGATTTTGCTAACTGGTTCAAGGAAAGGGACGATCTACGGTGATTGGAGCGGTTGCCCAAGAAATGCATGCACGATTGTCAAGAGTTCCAAAAGTAGCGATTGACTCGCACAAAAGAATGAGCCATCCGAACTTTAAAACTCTTAATAAGATAGCAAGGATGTCTCTAGTGGAAGGACTTCGAATGAAGTATTTTCAAAGGATCGGACATGTCTTTGCATGTCGAAGGAAAAATAGGTCAAAGCTTCATTCAAAGGAATTCTCGACCGACATCCAGTGATCTTATTGATTGCTTCATATGGATCTATTCGGACCGATTACACCGGTCGGTCTCATGGGGACGCAAATATACTCTGGTAATCGTGGATGACTATTCCAAGTTTACCTGGGTAATATTCTTACATAAGAAGAATGAGACGACAACGAAGATACCCGAGCTGCTAAAAAGATTACAAAATGAGAAGGGTGTCAATGTAGTAAAAATCAGATCAGATAAAGGTACAAATTTCTGAACTCTTTTATAACTGATTTTTGCTCTAAGTTTGGTATACAGCATGAGACATCAGCTGCAAGAACGCCACAACAGAATGGAGTAACAGAACGGAGGAACATGACTCTCAAAGAAGCTGCTCACACGATGTTAGCTGAACATGCGATACCAAGCCATTTCTGGGCAGAAGCAATCAACACTGCATGTCATACTCAGAACAGATGTCTTCTGACTAAGGCTCACTACAAAACACCATATGAACTGTGGAAGGGCAGAAAACCTCGTGTTTCTTACTTCCATGTTTTTGGGTGTAAGTGTTTCATACACAACAATGGGAAGAGTCAGTTGAAGACTTTTGAGGCCAAGTCAGATGAGGGTATATTCTTAGGATATTCCTCATCTAGCAAGGCTTTCAGGGTTTACAACAGACGAACCCTAGTTGTGGAAGAAACACCCCATGTAGTCTTTGATGAAGCATCCTCTGAACAAGAGAAATCTGCTTCAGAACAAGACGTACCTGATCAATCTGTACCTGATGCTCAGAAAATGGATCAGCTAACGATCAAGGAAAAAGGATCAGAAATCGTAACAGTATACATTCCAGATCTAGCTGATTCACCAGATCATTCAGATCCTAAGGTACGAAAAACTGTCGATGAAGAAGCTGGTACAGCTGAGACAGTATCAACTGAACCATCCGGTTCAGGGGGAACACCTGAAGTTCCTACGTAACGGACATCGAACACATGATGAGTCCAACATCAGCTGAGACATGTTCTTATCAAGTGGATCATAAATCTGCACCACTCCCAGTCGCTAGTAATGAACCTTTATCAGAAATGGATGATGTTCTCCAAACCGACGCAAATCAGAACAGAAGGACCTGGATAACCAGTCATCCAACTGATCTGATCATCGGAGACCCATCTGATAAAGTTAAAACTAGACAGACATCGAGTTGGTGAAAGTGCCATGTGTATTCTTTGTTATTTGTCTATGAAGGAACCAACAACAATAGAGGAAGCTCTACAAGACGCAAAAGTGGATTCTAGCCATGCAGGAGGGCTGGAGCAGATTCGAGAGAAACCAAGTTTGGGGAACCGGTGGGACGTAGACCAAATCATCAAGACGTAATTGGCACGAAGTGGGTTTTCAAGAACAAGAGAGATGAGAAAAATGTCATCACCAGAAATAAGTCAACACTTGTTGCTAAGGGGAATTCACAATCAGAAGGAATTGATTATGATGAGACCTTTGCACGGGGCCTCGCTTTAGAAGCCATTCTATTTTGTTTTACGGCATATGCTTCCCCCGAGAGGGTTCACGTGTATCGGATGGACGAAAAAGAGTGCATTCTTAAGCGGGGTACTAGCGAGAGGAAGTTTATGTCGAACAACCTCCGAGCTTGAAAAGAGCAACCAAGTGTCTTGGATTTAAGAAAAAGCTCTTTGTGGCACGAAACAAGCTCCTCGAGCACGGTATGATACACTCTCTCGGTTCTTGATCGACGGTGGGTTCACTAAAGGCAATGGGACGTAACCTTATTCAGAATAGAAGATGGAGAAGATATTCTGATGGTTCAGATCTACGTGGACGACATCATCTTCGGATCTCCCAACAAGAGTCTATGTGAAAGATTCATCAAACTGATGCAAGGGAAGTTCGAGATGTCCATGATGGGTCAGATGAATTATTTTCTGGGTCTACAAGTGAAGCAAAGTACAGAAGGGATATTCATCTGCCAAGCAAAGTACACTAGGAATTTATTGGCTAAGTTTGGAGTTCAAAATTGCAAGGAAGCCAAAATTCCTATGATGACAGGATTCAAGATGGATCCAGACGAGGATGGTCAGAAAACAAATCAGAAAGAATATAGGGCTCTCATTGGATCTCTATTATACCGATCGCTTGCCAGACCGAGATATCACCTTTTCAAGATAGGTGTATGTGCGATTTCGAGCAAATCCAATGCAAAGCCACCTAGAAGCAGCTAAGCAGATTCTTAAGTATCTGAAGGGGACAATAAACCTTGGTTTATTTTACCCATCGATGATAATCTAGAGCTTAGTGGGTATTCTTGATTCTGGATTATGGAGGTTGCAAGATTGAAGAAAATCAACCTCAGAAACATGTCAGTTTTTAGGAAGAAACCGATCTCGTGGTTTTCAAAAAGCGGACATCGATTTGCGACATCTACTCTTGAAGCAGAATATATGGTCAGTGAAGTTGCTCCCCTCCCTAACCGCTTCTGGCTTAGTCGGTGGTGAGGGATTATAACATTGTAGCTAAGAATGTACCTATATTACGGATGATAGTAATAGTCTTTATTGCAATCACTCAGAATCCTGTTCTACATACAAGATGCAAGCATGTGGATGTCAGACATCATTTTATAAGAGATCATGTTGAAAAGAAGAATATCAGAATGGAAATGATTCACACTGATTTACAGAAAGCTGATATTCTAACCAAGCCACTAGCTGAGATCAGATTCAGAAAATTGTGCAATGAGCTAGGGCTTCTGGATCTTGGAGAAAAAGCACCTAAAATGCTTGATGGATTGTTCTCCAGAACCAGCTGGTTAAGAGACTAACCAGGTTTCGAGGAATCAGTTGAATTTGGTATCTCAACTGATAAGAAGATCAGTCAAGGAACTGATATAAGGAACTGATCAGATTTAAAGTTTATCAGATTAAAGGAAACACTCAGTTTAAAAGGATTATCTGATTAAATCAGTTTGGTTATTTTACATCTTTGTAAGTCGATTAGGCTGATATTCAACAAGCAAGATTCACAGATTAAAGCCTACAATCGCATAAGAAAGCATAAAATTTACACAACAATGGAATAATAGAAATTTTCATTGATAAAAACCCGAAGGTCAGGTTACATTACAAGTTACAAGTACAAAGGACTTGGAGGTCAGTACATAAGTCATAACCGAAAACCCTAAACCTATAACCCTAAACCCTCATCCAAACCCAAGAAGAGCGGGAGAGAGAGAGATTTTAAATCTGATGCTCTCATTTTCCCCCACTTAACAAGGGTGAGAGAGGCTTTGAAATAATCCTAAAGCCGCTAGCTGAAGCTAAAACCAGTGGAGCGAGAGCGGCATTGATAGGATTTCTAAGCCAGGAGCCCTTAGACCCTGAAGTCAATGGGCTCTCCAGCTGTTAAATGGAGCACATGTGCCAAGAAAGTGGTTCAAAGACCTTATGGGCACATGTGTTGCATGCAAAAATTGAGTTGATATACGAAGATCAGCTGTTGTCTGATCCAGACCGTATATCAAACTCATGTTTTACATCAGACTGAGTCTGTTGATGCTAGTTCCGTCATCTCGATAGACACACAAGGTGCATACGGTTAGGAGAAGTGTCTTCTCAGTTGCGACAGCAGTCTCCGCCTTGGTGGTAGAGAAGCTTGGCAACAATTGTATGTGAAATCTTTGATGATGACGAAAACAGCAATAAGGGACACACAGAGTTGATTTGAGAAGCTGAAATCATTGAAAAAGGGGTAAAGGTGTTTGCCGGAAGTCTCACCGGAAATAAGGGTTCACCAGGATTCATGATTCTACAAAGAAGGTAAGTATGGTGAATGGGTTATGTTGTGTAAAACATTGGTCTAATTTATAGAGGCCAAGCAAGGGTACAAATGCAAATTTGACTTCAAAAAGCCTTTTAGAGAAATTTGCATCACAAAGACATCGTGTAGAAATCACGCGACTGATAATTGGATAAATTTACGGCGGATTGACATATCGAAATATTCAGACTATAATTACGAATGTCAAATCGTGTCAACTTAGGGAATAGAGACTACTATTCTAGACTAAGTTTTGGCGATAACACTTATCCCAAGAATTGGCTTGATCTGAGAAGATTCAGATTAGGTCAACAAAAATCTGATTACATACGAAACTGATCAGATGAGGAAGATCAGTTGAGCTTAAATATCTCAACAAATAAGATATATCAGTCAAGGAAAGATCTGGAATATCAGTTGAAGGGGGAACTTCAACTGATCGAGGAGGATCAGAAAAAGGGAAAATCAGACGCATAGTGAAACAGATCAGTTGAAAAGATCAGTTGGGAAATTATAAGGTTTAGGCAGAAAACTAAGATCAACAAGTGAATTCAACTACAGGGACCTACAAGTGGTATTGACTGATTGCAATATCAGTCAACCAGATATGCTTTTCTTTTCCCTTGTTATTTGCTTACTTATTTGATCTTATCTGATATTATTTGCCTTACTGTACGCATTACCTTTGTGACGTATTCCCTGCAAATCATTTAATGCGGATGTGGGGTACTTGTATTAATTGCTACAAAATGCGCTTTTAAATCCAAAAGGTTTTCGTACGTGCTTTTTCCTGACCATACGATCAAAACCGTTTAATCTGGATCGTTTAATCTTTTCAAACGGTTGATCTTCCAAATCTTTTTCTTTCCCTCATATTTATAAGGTTCATCAAAAACCCTACCAGAGTTTTCAATTCACAAACTTGCGATTTATTTTCTGAAAATTCTCCAGATTACTTCTCTGCGATTCAAAGTGTTTTTCTTAAGTTTCAAAATTATAGAATCTGGTAATTTCTGATTTTTTTTTGATGAATCTTTTTCCTTAAAATCCATTGATCTTAAAGATTTTGTCAATCGATGGTATCCTGTGTTATGCTTTATTGTTTCTTGGTTTTCGCATGTGTTTATTGGTTACCAGGCCTGTGTATAGGTCTGATAATTAATATATGATATCTTCATGTTTATGCACAACTTTAATCAAGTCTATCTTATTGTAGATGGCCACTCACGGTATGGGAAAGATAATGTGCAATTATGCGGAACTGGCAACGAAGATTGTCGATGACAAGTTAAATGCGATTTGATATCACTTTCGGGATCCGGAATCAATGGAAGTGGAGAAAATTTCCGAAGAAAGGAGGTCTTGAGAAATATTATGCGCTTCAACGCAATCCGTTGATGCAAAGATGAAGCACTTGAATTCCTAAGGAATTTAAGAGTGGATCTGGGCGCTTCCCGGAGAAGAACTACTTTCTTGACCAACGGAGAAGAGATCGATCGACGAACGCGACATAACTCGTCTGTTCATTTGCGCAAAAAAGGATCTAATCTCGCTCGCCACTACAGGGAAAATGAAGATGAGCTGATCAGAAACGAACTCTTCAGAGAGGCTGACAAACATCGGACGCTTGGTTTTGTCGGACCAATGCTCAAGAGGAAATACCGATCGTTGTTTGACATATTGTCAAAAACAATCATGGGTATTTCGTTCAGCCCAGATGCTCTTACATCCGTCAAACTGTACAACATGGCTGCAATAATTGATGAAGGCAAGAGCATCAATTGGACATGGGTTCCTAAAGGCCATTCTACTCCAAAAACATGAGAAATTTGGAGTTAATGAATGGAGGCAGGTCTATCGGAAGAAGAGGATCTGCAATCTCAACAAGGTTGCAGTTATCTTGAAAGACAAACTGCCAAACGCTGAATGGGACCAGAATGGACTGAAGTCCTACAAGGCCTTCCTCACAACAACTTTCACCATATATGGGCCACCGATGATGATATGCGCCCACCCTCCAAAGTCAAGAAAGGAAAAAGCAAGGAAGCAATTTCGCCCACACCGGATGCCCCTAGAAAAAAAGAAAAGAAAACCGTGAAGGCCTGCGAGAGAAGAGGTCGAAGAAGGCGAAGCAGGCCTCCATGACTCTGTTTCTAGAAGATGAGTCAGATAAAGAAGGAGCGCCAGAACAACCTGATGCACCACAAAAATCAGGTGAAAAATCAGACAGGTAGGCTTCTCAAGCTGAGAGCTCGCCAGAACATTCCGAGGAAGAAGCACGAGACGAACGATCTCCTTCTCCTCCAACTCGAGCTGATTCACCGCCGACCACCAAGGCCGAAAGCATGTTTCTCCTTTCTCCCACCCGCCCGCGAACTCAAACTACATCGGTTCGAGAACCGAAAGCTTGTTGTGGGAACCAGCGCACTCGCTTTACCGTAGTAATCCCTCTGCAGGTCGAGCCAATCAGACAACTTCCGCCTACTCAAGCACCACCACAACTCTCCACATCTCATCAACCTGAATCTGGACAGACAATTCTTGAGTCTAGATCATCAAAGACCATCACAGGGAAAATGGTCAGAATGCAAATCGAATGAGAAATTGATGAGATGTATCCAGAACTGGTCGCCCATCCTGTTATTAGAGAGGAAGTTATGGAGATCCTCACCTGGAGAGATCTTCATTTAAAAAGCTTCTCAGATTTTATAATGATTATTGAACAGATGGGCGGTGCTGATGAGTTTGCAGATTTTGATTTCGATATGAGAAAATCTGCTAAAGTAGATCACTATCGAGATGATAATAACCATCAATCTATCAAAGTTCTCGATCCATGCGAAGCCGGGATCGACCGAACAAGGCGTAATCGTAGGCCGCCAAGAAGCTCTCCCAAGCAGCGGATGATACAATGAAGGATGCAGAGTCGCCGATTATAGTGGAACCGGTGTCTGCAGTTCATGACCAACCACCGGAGGCGCAAACAACCGAAAAAAGAGATTCGTGGACAAAAACATTCCAACATCTCACATCGCCGATCAACTTCGGAGATCGATCTTGTCTCAAAGATCTTCCGAAAAGAAGAAGTTGAGGGAGTGATAGCCGATCGAGGCGATTGGCCTCAAAGAAATAACAGATCAAAGGGAATTGACTATTTCCCGATTGAGGCAATCAAAGATCGGTTCTCCCAAATCGTGACCACCGTGGTTCCGCCGAACTTATAAAATCGGTTGATGACAAGTCGATTGTGGATCAACAACAAGTTTTTTTTGATGCTCACCGAAAAGCTAGAATTGATGTAAGAGAAACTTGACAAACTGATTATTACACTCTCTATCGCCATGGAATTGCCAAGACCGAAATGATCTCGAAAGTTCAAAATCTAACCGCCAAGCTCAAGGTTTATCTCATTGCAGATCTCAACAGGAGATATCGGGCCGATTTTGGATCTCGACTTCCCACCTCACTACTCTTTTTGATCAAACCAAAAAGGGGGAAGAACAGAGTGAGAAACCAATCGACATGATCGTAACAACGTAAGACCCTGATTGCATACGGTTGAAGCCTATGGACAAAGACTAGACCATCCGGATCTTTGCTAACTAAGTCTCTGAAAAGATGGAAAAGGCAAAGGCAAGAAAGTTAGTCAAGGGTGCCGGGACATCACAATGCACCAAAGCCACTCGGATTAAGATAGTCACAAGAAGCACAACCAGACATCATGAGCCGATAAGGAATCGGGCCGAGAAACCGCCCAAAGAGCAGATTGTCAAGAGGTCTTAAAAAAAAGTTTAAGAAGAAAGAAGGGCGATAAATTGACAGAGGCGTAAAATTTGAAGAAGAGATTCGGACGAGAGCGAAGAAAGGAAAGGCCGGAAAATCTGCATTGTAACCTCACCGCCAAAGAAGAATTGATGAGATCATTCCAAAAAACCGCCGCACATCTTAAGAGGTTTGAGGAATGGAATAAGATCAAGTGAATGGCTTCGGATGCTTTTTGTTCTTGATCTTGTTCCACAAGAAGAATCTCCAGATGATGAATTCCTCAATTGGTTAGAAAATAAATATCCAGATTTTTCAAGTATCCGGAAAATGAGGCCAAAATTATCAATGCAAAAATATCTCGCCAAGAGTATGACCATTGGATTATTGAGAAGAAGGCATATGGCTCATTTGACAGACCGGCATTTCAGAGATTCTATTTTGACATTCTCGAGCAAAACGCATATAATCGATCCTCAAAGACCAATGATGTCAAATGGAAACTTTATCGATTTTCAACGTACCTCAAGATCAAAGAGAGATGCTGAAGGATACAAGCTTAAAAAGTGAAGAATCAAGACTTTCAGGATCACTGTGTTTTTAAATTCAAATTTTTCTCGATGTAACATGTAATCGACATATCTAATGAGAAAAGTTTATTTTTCTCGATCCTAAGACAAAATCTCATTGTCTTCTCGATTATGTGCTCTTTATTTGTTCTATTTATAGCGTGTTTTGTTTTTTCGTGTGTTTTGGTTTTATCAAAAGGGGGAAATTGTTGGGAAATTTATAGTTTTGATAAATGTTCCAAAAACACATGTAATAGGACCAGTCAGACCTGTTAGCTGACTAATGTTTATATTACCGTTTATAGAATACCAGTTGATAATTACTGTATAGAACAACTGATGTAATAGATAGGTCACATATTGAGGGGGAACCTCAATATGTATAGGTCGATCCAAGATATGAAGAACAAATCGATATCCGATGCACTTTGGAATGTAAGAGAAGAACGAAGATTGGATCGATCCGATCTAGTCGATATCTCATTTGAAGTCATAAAGCTCAAACTCAGAATACTTGAAGATCAGATGACTTCCAGAAGATCAGACCAGAAGACCTACATCAGCCTAGTTTGCTAGTTGAAGCTAAGTCAACCGGCACCATAAGACTCCATCAGGTAGACTGATCAGCCTTGACTGATCAGATCAGCTCACCAGGTGAAAACTGATGTTTCACCTAGTCATACGTCGATGATCTGAACAAGAAGAATGTCAACCTTAGTTGGAAGAACAACACTGAAAAGTGCGTCTGTTAACCAATAAGGACGAGACACGTATGATCGGAGCCGACAATTACAAGATTTGGTGCTGCTCTCTCTAACGGCTATAAAATACAAATTCACGCTTTTCGGCCTTCAAGACGCCACATCAATCCTGCAAGTCTACCAAATACAGCCTGAAATTCGAATTGCTCTCCAACGACTCTTTGATTTCAAGGTGTATAAATATGGGATCACACCTCAGAGTGAACATACGGAAACCCTAAAACGATCAAGAAGCTCAAGCAATTATCAGATTTCCGCACGAAGAACACGAACTTGAAGTTAATTTTTATAGTGTTCATCCCATAAGTTCTTAGCATAGAAACTTTTCATCTAGCTGATAGGCTATCTTAAACACTAGAAAAGATTTCATAGTTGGAACCAAAACAATCTTATCCAAACCCAAAGTTAGGTTAAGTTGTTTAACAAGATTTCAGACTAGGGTTCCTAGTTCTGATTTCTGGGATCGGTTGAGTGAGAACTCCTTAAATATCTCGATTGTCTTCGTGTTGGACTAACACAAAAATCTAAGTCCAGTTGGTTAAGTTGGTGCCCCTTGTGATAGGGAAGAGTGGACGTAGGACTAGTTTGTCCGAACCACTATAAATCTTGTGTGCCTTTACTGCTTTGATTAACTATTTACACAATCGCACACAACTTTTAAAGCAGCATACATATTCTAAGTTGAGATCGGTAGCACCAAGCTTACGACCGATCAAGACACTTCATCAACCGGTTAAAAGACTAACTTTGGAATCGATTTATCAAAAACCGGTTTTTCACGGGTAAAACTTAGCTTCCGCGACACACGTTAAACCGATAGTTACCGAACCTTGCCTTAACGATTAGTAAGTTGGTTATCATCAAACTGATTTTTCAAGATCTCGATCGGGATATCGCCATCACACCGACCAAGACACAAAAAGTTTTAAGTCTATTCACCCTTTGTTGGGGATTATCTTTGAAAAAGTATGCTTTTTACTTTGTATAATCAAAATCAATTTCCAGACTTATTTTTGAAATAAATTGTTTATCACCGATGCTTTAAATATGATTGAATGTTATATATATTTACCGATAACTTATTCAATAATTAGACGCGTGTTACATCAGAAGTTAATTTAGTGATACCCGATCACGTAAGATTAAATTAATGTCCCTTGTAACTATAAGTACACCATTCACTTACCTAGATGGAAATGAACAACCATCGCGAAAACTCAGATTGGTTTGTCTTGACCAAGAGATTACACTAGTGCATGATGAATAGGACCTACAGGAGGATAAATTCTTGGAATAAACAAGGAAGAATGGGATCGTTGTTTCTTAACCTTCAAATCCCCTTAAATAGGATCACGTGGGATCGGTAACTATTGCTTTGACTTATCATGGGTAGCGAATCAGAGAGAGATTCAATACGTACTTTATCTTGGGCAATATTATTGGTCACATGTGATTGCTAAGATTTAATACGAAGAATCGTGTGCAAGTACGCTTGCTTGATTTGCCCCTTGGGAGGTTCATAAGCTTTATCATACTAAATCTTGCAAAGGGAATTTGTTCCGGTATGGATAATAATGTTGAACCGTTTCTAACCAAGGACAAAAGACATTAATTAATGGAAAGCTATTTATTGGCTTGAATTAATTAATGGGCTAGATAATCTTAAACACGGGAAATAATGACCGGGAGCCATATCGATCCGTAATATGGGTTAAGATGGATAGTGCAATATTGATTATGTAGTGGGATTAATTAATATTTATGGGCTTGAATTATATTGTGGCTCAATATTAGATATTCAAGATCCATTAGAAGGTCCAATCTTAATTCTCCTAAAGGCCCCCCGAGTAGCCCAACATATAGTCCAATAAGCGAAAAGGTGATTAAAATAAAATAAATATTGTTCTTATATTTCTATTTTTTTTTGAAAAATTATGGATAAAAAGGGAGAAAGATTTTCTTTGAATTTTGTTATGGAATGAAGATATGTATTCTTGGAATACAAGATTATCTCATTAAATTCAAGAAATCTCCCACTTGGTTATACATAGTGATTTTTTCGAAAATTTTGAAAAAATAATGGACAAGAAAGATTTTCTTGATTTTCTTGAAAAGGTATTATGGAAGATATGTATTTCTTGAAATACAAGAATATCTCATAAATTCTAGAAGATCCAAATCTTGGATTCTTGCATCACATATTTTTGAAAATTCTCCATAAATAGGAGGTGAGATTTTTGTGGAATATTTTAATTATGGGAAAGAGAATATATAGGATATATTCAAGATTTCTTGGTGACCAAGAAAAGTCTTATCCCACATTGAAATATCACTAAAATTTTCGTGCCCCTCCTCTCCTATAAATAGGGGATGATTAGTTCATTCCCAAGTACAATTCCATCTTTGGAAATATTAGCAAATCCACATTGGTGCAACAAAGTTTATTTTTTCCTTTTGTTAAATGAGTATCCTTCCACCGGATTGTCGAGCAAGGGCTAAGGGAATACTTGGGAAGTCCTTTTGGTTAGTCCGTCCGACCAAAGCCTTTGCCCGTCGAAGAGGTACGCGTTCACGTAAACCCGTAGATTTGATGCGTAGGTTTTACGTGGCTTTTTATATGCATGATATGTTGTTGTAATTATTATTTGAATTAATATAGGATTAATTCATGCTAGTAATAATTAATGAATTAAATTTGTATTTAAATATTGAATAGATGCAATGCGAATCATTCCCCAACAACCGTATCGAGCCATTTGTTTTGACTCAATTTTTTAAATTGTAATTTAATTCACGGACATTAAATTTGAAATTGGATAGTAGAATAGACACGGGTATCCAATTGTCATGGATTTTAATGTTTTATTTTGCATTTTTAAATTTTTTTTTAATTCGAATCGGAGAAAATCACGTAGGATTTGTTTGATTTGATCAATGGTAGTCTAGATCTAGGTTTAATTTTTTCCCGAGTGTCTCGAACGAAGAGATGAAGAATTTGAGTGGGAACCTCAACTATGCCGCGCTCGGGATTTAAAGTCAGGCAAGGTAGCCGAGGACTGCCGAATCTGTCGCTTAACGTCCGAGGCGGCTGGCGGGCGTGTCTGATCCCGCTCCGGCATTTGGATGTGACGAATCATCCCGGCCGCGATCGCTTGGCGTGGCGGTTCGAGACGAAGTATTTTCGAGGCGAACAAGTGGGAGAAATTCGAGGCGTGTTTCTTCAAGATCAAGCCAAGAAAAAATCAAACCATGACAATTGGATAATTTGTGCCCAATATGTTTATTTTTTTATGCTTGTTTTTTTTTTCTTTATCTTATGCTTTATTTAATTTGTTTAAATGTGTTTGCATGAGGGTTGCCAAATTGAAAAATCTCAACTCCAAAATTACTAAGTATGTTTTAAATAATTAATTGACAATTTTATTAGGATAATAAAATTGAATTAATTTCTGACCTCCATGATTTATTTATTTGTGAATTCTTTTGGAGAATTTTGGGACGGTCAAAAGATAGGTTTCACATGAATGAATTCCAAACGGATGATTGTGGGTTATTACTAGTGGCGGCGATGACCCTCCCACGAGGCTCGATCAAAGCGAAATAGTAATCTGTATTTAATCATGGTTATTACTTAGGTATAAAATTGATATGCATATACTTCCCGAAGTCCTGTCAATTTTATATTGGTCAAGTGAGAACCAACTATTAACCGGATATTAAAGGTTTATAATCGTTTTGTTTGTAACTCGCTTGAATGTGTTTAAATAATGACCCACCCCGTGGCTTATTTAAACTGTTTTTGAGATGTTGGTCGATGATGTTCATATTTTTTTGAGATTTTAAAATATGATGAAATGTGATCGAACCTTGTGATATACTTGTGCTATTGCATATAGTTGTTCATTTCGATTCAAAGATGTCGTTTCTTTTTTAATCCAATCGTTATTATACTTAATGTCAATACAATATGTATGGAAACTATATTTATTGGAAAATTATAATTGTCCTAAGCGCACAAAAGCACAAGTGGATTTTGACACACAAAAAATCGATGAGCCAACCGACGAGTCAAAAACACGGGACTCGTCGGATCACCTTCTTGAGATGTCGTCATTTGAAATGGTGGAGGGAAAACCCATAAGGGATTATGTCCTCAAAATAGATGGCCCATCCGAACAAACTTGAGATTTCGAGCGCAGATTATGATCGGAGACTCGGATGAATTTGGTACTTCACTCTGCCTAAAAAAGTTTTTGAGCATTTGGCCTCGCTAGCTAATTTGTTGCAAGCTTTTGGTCAAGAAATGATGAAGAGGCACCAAACTCAAGCTTTATCGACAAGTGGTCCGCTCTTCATTTTTCTAGGCCAAGGGTAGGCAAGATAAAGAAGAGGACCAAAGGCCATAAGCAATAAAACTAATTGTTCAAGGGCAATGGTAAGATGAGGAATGCTTGTTGAGTCAAGGAAAATCCAAAGAGGAAGTGCTTAAGCTGCGGTGAGAGAGGACAATGGAGGTTTTGCTGTTCCAACCCCAAAAGGGACGGAAAGAAAGGTAATTCTCACACACTAGTTGTTGAAACTTGTTTAGCGGCGATACTTCTCATTCGTGGGTGGTTGATACGAGATCCACTAATCATGTTTTCACGGATTCTAAATGATCCCAAGAACATAGTGGGAGTGAGATCCTCATCAACCGGGTAACGTTACGAAAGTAGAAGACATTGCAATGCTACGTAAGTGGGCGGATATTGCAATGCTACGGTAGTAACGATTATTGCAATACACGCAAGTAGCAGACATTGCAATGCTACATGAGTAAATGATTAAAGATGGGAGAAGTGCACCTATCTTTTGAAGATAAAGTTTTTTTTGAGATTATCCTTGTGTTCCCGGTTTTAGAAAGAATTCAAAGGTTTCTAAAATTCGATTAAAGGACACTAAGTTTCTTCTAATAAGAATGACATCATTTTTGAAATGATGAGTGTATCGATAAGGGACATTGATGGAAAATCTCTGGGGTGCACACCACTCACCTAAATGTATCCTATAACACATCAATTGTTTCGAGAAAAGCGTTCATTCATCGACGTGAAGCGAGACACTTCTTTGGCATCTAAGATTAGGTCATATAAATCCAAAGAGGATCCAAAGGTTGGTGAAGGATGGTTCACTGGAGCGTCTCCAAGATTGAATCGGATCCAACCTGCGAATCATGTTTGGAGGGTGATATGACCAAGATGGCATTTGGAGCCAAGGGGAATGGGGCTAAAGAAGTGTTAGAGATCGTTCACATAGATGTATCGAGTTCAATGTTAACCAAAGCAAAGAGGAGGTTATGAGTAATTTTATTGATGATTACTCAAGGTACATTTTTTTCTTATGAAGCGTGAATCTGAGTCCTTTGAGAAATTCTAAAGAATTTAAGGATCAAACAGAGAATCATATGGAAAAACGTATCAAGTCTCTACGATCTGATCATAGAGGCGAATACCTCAGCGATGAGTTTTTGAACTGCTTATCTGATGAAGGGATTGTATCCCAGCTCAATGCACCCGGAACCCCTCAACAAAACGGGGTTTGCAGAGCGAAGCAACAAAATTCTTTTGGAAATGGTTAGATCAATGATGAGTTATACGGATCTTAAAGTCGATTCGGGGTCATGCCTTGGAAAACAAATGACTTACATTCGAACTTGGTGCTATCCAATCAGGTTCGAGTAACCCCCAAAGAATGGTGGACCCGGCGCAAGTCTAGTAAGAGACACATGAGAACTTTGGGTGTCCGCCCACGTGTTGGACAAGGAAACCGGTAAATTGGATCCTCGATCAGAATTAAGGCTGTTTTGTAGGATACCCCGAGGGAACAAAAGGGTGAATGTTCTATAGTTCCAAAGATCAAAAGGTGGACATCCGCAACCACTTTAGATTTTGGAAGAAAACTATAGAACCAAAGAAAACCCAGAAGTGAGATTACCTTAAAAGAGCTTAGAGGGCAAACCTCGCCGACTGCGTTCTTAGATGATATACCAAACAATACGTTTTCTGGCTTGGAGCCTCGTTATAGTGGGAGGGTTCCGAGAGAGATTCATGGGAATAGGAGAGTCCTCGGACTTGATTCCCGGAATCAGACCCATGGACATATGACGAGGCACTCCAAGATATGGATGCAGATTCTTGGCAAACAGCAATGAAAGACGATATGGGTTCTATGTTTCATAATAGAGTGTGGGAGCTAGTCGAACCACTTAATGGGGTCAAACCCATTGGATGAAAGTGAGTATATAAGAGGAAAAGAGGACCGGACGGGAAGGTTGAAACCTTTAAAGCAAGACTAATGGCGTAAAGGTTATACTCGAGAAAAGAAAAGGATCGATTATGAGGAAACTTTTTCGCCATAGCCATGCTTAAGTCCATCCGTATTCTCTTATCGATTGCTGCGCATTTTCGACTTTGAATCTGGCAAATGGATATCAAGACAGCTTTCCTTAACGGAAGTCTTGATAAAGAGATCCATATGCAACAACCCCTAGTTTTCATTGAAACAGGCCAAGAACACCCAGTTTGTAAAAGCTCAAGAGGTCCATTTACGGACTCAAACAGCATCCGAGCTTGGAACCAAAGTTTTGATCATGTTATAAAGTCTTATGGGTTTTGATCAAAACGAGTTTGAAAGAAAATGTGTATAAAAACGTGTCGGAACGCATTGGTATTCTTAGTATTTGCACGTAGATCACATTGTGATCATCGGGAACGATGTGAAGGTGTGATCGGCGTAAGGCATGGTTTTCAAAAGCAGGTTTGATATGAAAGACTTAGGGAAAACCGGACACATCCTTGGGATCAAGATCACAAGAAAAGGATGGTCGGGTTATCGCAAGTTTCATACATAGACATCTTTTTTGAAACAATTCAAAGATCAAGATTCCAAGAAAGGATTCGTACCTTTCGGACTTGGAATCCATCTATCCAAGAAAATGTTCCCTAAGACGAAAGGAGATAGATGACATGAAAGGTATTCCTTGTGCCGGTACAATCGGAAACCTTATGTATGCATTCGTGTGCGAGACCGGATATATGCTTTGCCGTAGGCATGGTAGCAAGATATCGAGTAACTTCGAGGAAAGCTTAATCGGCGACGATTAAAAACCCAAGTTTCGAAAAGAACTCGGGATAGAATGTTGATTTATCGATCGATACTCCAATCCCCATCGGCTACATGGACTCGGATTTCCAATCGATTTAGATTCCGTAAATTATCGCTTTCGGTTAGTGTGTTTCTATTTGGGAAGTGTAGCCATCAAATGGACGAGTGTGAAGCGAAATGCATCACCGACTCAACCATGGGACTCGGGTAAGTAATTGCTTGTGAAGCGTTGAAAGAACCGATTGGGCTCTAGATCTTCTTAGTGGACTTGGATGGTGTTCGAATTTGTCTAGCAATATCGCTAGGGCGGTTACAAATTCAAGAGAACCAAGAGTCCACGAAGTCAAACAAACACATTAAAGGAAAGACATCTTATACGAGAAATTTAAGAGAGGAGATATAGATGTGGCAAAAGATAGGCGTCGAGGACAGCCCCTAGCGATCCATTCACAAAGCGTCCGCCTCTGAATACATTCGAGAGACATGTGAGTGGAATGGGTGTCAAGACCAACAAACTTTGAGTATAAGTGGGAGAAATTATTAGGTTCGTGTAGGTGACATTAGATGTCACGGACTACTCGAGGCGTGTTGTGTATATACTTAAAAGCGGACTTTGAGTATAAGTGGGAGATTGTTGGGGATTATCTTGAAAAGTATGCTTTTTACTTTGTATAATCGAAATGAATTTCGGACTTATTTCTTGAAATAAATTGTTTATCACCGATGCTTTAAATATGATTGAATGTTATATATATTTCTTTTGATAATGTTTAATAATTAAATGCGTGTTACATCAGAGTTAATTTAGTGATACCCGATCACGAGAAGATTAAATTTGATCCCTTGTAACTATAAGTACACCATTCGACCTAGATGGAAATGAACAACCATCGCGAAAAGGTTGAGGTGTAATTATTGGTTTGTCTTGACCAAGAGATTACACTAGTGCATTGATCGGTTTTCTGAGGAGGATAAATTCTTGGTGAACAAGGAAGAATTAGACCTCGGTGGATCGTTGTTTCTTAACCTTTCGTCCCTTAAATAGGATCACGTGGGATCGGTAACTATTGCTTTGACTTATCATGGGTAGCTAATCGAGAGAGATTCAATACATTTTTATCTTGGGCAATATTATTGGTCACATGTGATTGCTAAGATTTAATACGAAGAATCGTGTGTGCAAACGCTTTTTGATTGCCCTTGGGAGGTTCATAAGCTTTATCATACTAAATCTTGCAAGTGGAATTTGTTTCCGGTATGGATAATAATGTTGAACCGTTCTCGACCAGGACAAAAGACATTAATTAATGGAAAGCTATTTGTGGCTTGAATTAATTAATGGGCTAGATAATCTTAAAACACGGGAAATAATGACCGGGAGCCATTTGATTGTAATATGGGTTAAGATGGATAGTGCAATATTGATTATGTAGTGGGATTAATTAATATTTATGGGCTTGAATTATATTGTGGCTCAATATTAGATATTCAAGATCCATTAGAAGGTCCAATCTTAATTCTCCTAAAGGTTGAGTAGCCCAACATATAGTCCAATAACCGAAAAGGTGATTAAAATAAAATAAATATTGTTGCTTATATTTCTCTATTTTTTTTTGAAAATTATGGATAAAAAGAGGAGAAAGATTTTCTTTGAATTTTGTTATGGAATGAAGATATGTATTCTTGGAATACAAGATTATCTCATTAAATTCAAGAAATCTCCCACTTGGTTATACATAGTGATTTTTTTGAAAATTTTTGAAAAATAAGTGGACAAGAAAGATTTTCTTGATTTTCTTGAAAAGGTATTATGGAAGATATGTATTTCTTGAAATACAAGAATATCTCATAAATTCTAGAAGA
The DNA here is from genome assembly GCA_037126765.1 of Stenogyne calaminthoides. Taxonomy (NCBI): domain Eukaryota; kingdom Viridiplantae; phylum Streptophyta; class Magnoliopsida; order Lamiales; family Lamiaceae; genus Stenogyne; species Stenogyne calaminthoides. Next base: position 23,421,945 of record JBBCBC010000018.1, on the reverse strand, counting down.
TCCAAATCTTGGATTCTTGCATCACATATTTTTCGAAAATTCTCCATAAATAGAGGAGGTGAGATTTTTTTTGTGGAATATTTTAATTATGGGAAAGAGAATATATATGATATATTCAAGATTTCTTGGTGACCAAGAAAAAGTCTTATCCCACATTGAAATATCACTAAAATTTCGTGCCCTCCTCTCCTATAAATAGGGGATGATTAGTTCATTCCCAAGTACAATTCCATGTGGACCAAATCCACATATTTTAGTGCAACAAAGTTTATTTTTTTCCTTTTTTGTTAATTGTTCGCGAGTATCCTTCCACCGGATTGTCGAGCAAGGGCTAAGGAATACTTGGGAAGTCCTTTTGGTTAGTCCGTCCACCAAAACCGCCATCCCCGAGAGGTACGTTCACGTAAACCCGTAGATTACATCGCGAGGTTTTTACGTGGCTTTTTATATGCATGATATGTTGTTGTAATTATTATTTGAATTAATATAGGATTAATTCATGCTAGTAATAATTAATGAATTAAATTTGTATTTAAATATTCAGAAGAATAGATCTGTGCGAATCATTCCCCAACACCCCTCCCCTCTAGACTTCTTCCCTCACAAAACCCGTTCGGGACCTACAAGTGCTGATCCACCTCCCCTGGTTATGATAGCTGTGAATCGGCCCACCATGGTATTTTGGGATCCGCTTTTTCCGCTGATCCGGCTATGTCCCACTTGGTGACTGGAATCGAGCCTTACAGATCACCCCGAGCGGGTGGAGTTACATCCTCTACCATGGTCGTGTTGGGGCTGAGATTGCCCAATCCGGGTGAGATTGGCTATGTGATGTCGCCCGTTGCCCGGGCGGAGGGTATCACATTGTCGCGACCCGTAAGGGCAAGGACTCTTGTTAGTGGGATCCCTAACAAAGTCAATGGCACCGGAGGAAAGCGATCCTCCGACCAACACACTTCCAACCGTAGGTCTTCGATCCAGCGTGGAAAATGGTAACTTTTTGCGACTTTTCATTTGTCGTCTTGATCTAATTATTTTCTTGTCTCCGGTGTACCGCCCCCGGACTTCGATCTTTATTGGGATTTCACGAAGGCGTTCAAGGTAGCCCAAGATACTCCTCCGAGTTAATTTTGAATCATTTGAACCATTTGATAATTTGGGTTGTACACCTATCCCCGTTGTGAATAATTTTGCTTTGTCCATCTCTTTGGTGGTTCTTCTGGATTGGATTGTATACTTGTGTGGACATCGAGAAGAGGCTCTTTGAAATTTTCCATTTCGATGAAAAAGCTATCTCTTGGTAACCTTAGAAACCCAAGAATCAAATTGAATTTCCCGGGGATCATCCTCACAAGAGGGCACGGGAGGATTGCTCTCAGGTCCAGGCTCTCATGGGTCGTCATATGAATTCTTGGATGAAATTTGGGATGAGGAAGTGATGAAAAGGTAAACCTCACTTTGTTTACATGATATCTCATTTCAAAACTATTTGACCAAATCCTTTGCTTTTTTATGTGATTGACGCCACACAAGTTCTTCCGGAGGTGCCGAGCTTCTTAGGTCGAAGATATCCTGGATCGGTATGTTAAGGACGATGAACAATGTCCCGCGAGTGTGGACTAAGGACGACCATGCCGCTACTCGCTGCCAAAAGGTCACGGGTAACATGTACTCATCGATCGGCATAAAAGCCGCTTTCTACATGGAGAAATTAACCTAATCTGATCTAGAGCTTGCCGATGATTTCCCCCATTTCAAAGTTAAGATGTGATGAATGCACATGAGGTGCGTAAAAAGCCGGAGGTCAAAAGTCCGACTTGGCAGGAAGGGTCGGGAGCTCGAGGAAGCTTTGATCTCAGAGAGAGAGTCTCGTGGCGGTTGATGGATTTGGCCAGCAAAGCAACTCGGGGCTAAGTTGGCTGATCGGGGGGGTTCAAAGCGGAACGAAGAGCAAAATGCTAAAGCATATGTCTGGTGGGTAATGGGCCATTCGAGCGGAAGAGCCCGGACGCTGATTTTTCTAACCTTATGTCCGAGTTGGCCAGCTATGTCGGGGCATATCCACTTGATCCTGACGTCGTGCTCGAAATTAAAGATTTGGAAGGATATGGCATTGACCTATCCTTCTTTCCCAATCAGAGTCGGATTGTGTTGAGACCCGACGATCATTATAGGAAGACTCTGAGGTGGTCCTCAAAACACAGATGGGTGAGGTCAGAGGCCATACGAAGGCCGCTGCTACCTTGGGTGCGGACCCCTCCAGTGATCAGGCCAAAACCGGCCTCTAGGGGGGTGTTTACCAGCCCAAGAGTCGGGAGGTTAGCTGCCCACACATCCACCAGTGTTATTCAGCAGCAATTAGGTGGGCAGCCTTTGAATATAGTCAGTGGTGATGCTGATGGGATTCTGGATGTTCTTAAGAATGATAACATCAAGAATCCCGATAAGAAAAAAGGAGATTGAGAAGTTGTTGAACCCCATCTCCAACAATACTTTTGATCAGCATCCCCAGAAGTCGATTGTCGTCAACAAGTTGTCTAGGATTTAAATCTTGATAGATTGCTAGTCGTTTTATGATCCAGATGTATCTTTACTTTCCTGTTGGCTATTGGCCACCTAGTGTAGTTTGCCTTCGGGCTTATCGATGTAATTTCGACCTTCGGTCTTTTGTTATTAATGAATTTCTCTTCATTTTATTGTGCCGACATGATTTCCTTACACGACTTTTATCATTTCATTTGTTCTTATCGTCTTATTGTCATTGCGAAGAGATTGTGAACTATGCTTAGTCGTCTTACAAAGTTAGGGGAGGGTCGCACCATTTAAGGTGGTGACCTCACCACAGGTATGTCAAAAGTCGTTCTTAGGGAAGTCGATATTGTGTATATGTAACTTTCCTTAGTTTTACACATAATGAAAAAGAGAGACTTTATTATTACATAAACCGAAAATCATTACAAATAAGCGGTTCCAATTCATTGATAGTACTTCTTCAAATGGGCTGCGTTCAACGGGTATTGAGCCGATCTGATAATACTTTCGTGACCTTATATGGTCCTTCCCAATTTGGACCAAACACTCCTTTGCTTGCACCCAGTGTCTTTTTAAGGACCAGGTCGCCGATCCTGAACTATCGAATCCGTACTTTCGAGTTTTAGTACTTTTTCGACTGCTGCTTGTATCTAGCATTCCTTATGTTGGCTTCTAGACTTTTTTCTTCGAGTAAGTCTAAGTCCCTGAACAAGGCCTCTTCATTGTGATCGACCATGACCTGAGACGTACGCAGTGTATGAAACTCGACCTCCGAGGGGATCACTGCTTCTGTACCGAAAGCCATCGAGTATGGGGTCTCTCCAGTTAAGTTGCATCATGTTGTCCTGTATGACCATAGCACATCTGGCAGCTCGCTGACCCATTTTCCCTTCTTATCTTCGATCTTGGCTTTCAATGTGTGTTTGATAATTTTGTTCACTGCTTCGACCTGTCCATTAGACTGGGGATGGTGTGGGGTCGAGAAGAGCTTAGTGATTTTCCATTTCCTGAAAAAGCTATCGACCTTAAACCCATCAAATTGTTTCCCATTATCTGATATGATTGCTTAGGGTAGGCTAAATCTGCAAATAATGTTCTGCCAGATGAATTTAATGACGTGATCTTGATCTATGTTCGCCAAAGCTTTGGCCTCGACCCATTTTGTGAAGTAATCCACCGCCACTAAAGCGTACTTGACTGAGCCCGGGGCTGTAGGAAGTGGCCCGATGATATCTATCCCCCATTTCGCAAATGGCCAGGGGCTGAGAATGCTGGAAAGTTCCTCCGGAGCGACTTTGATCGAAGGAGCATGGATTTGGCACTTGTGACATCGCCTTGCAAACACGAGTGCGTCAGCTCGTAAAGTGGGCCAAAAGTATCTTTGCCTAATCACCTTATGTGAGAGCGATTGCCCCCCAGTGTGGTTTCCGCATACCCCTTCGTGTATATCACGGAGGATAACTTGGCCTTGTTCCTGCGTAACGCACCGGAGGAATGGTATGCTGAAACCCCGCTTGTATAGCTCACCATTGACCAGGGTATACCTGGCTGATCGGAGTTGTAGCTGCTTTGCCTGAAGTCGATCCACTGGTAATGTCCCAGACATCAAGTAGTCGATGATAGGAGTAATCCAGCTCGAAGGGTGGGCATCGAGTGTAACGACCGTGGTGTTTTTAGTGGAAGGGTGGGGGAGCTTAGTGAGGGTGATATCTTTCATCTCTGCCGGTCCCTCCGAAGTCTCAAGGCGTGCTAATGCATCGGCTCGCGAATTTGCGTCTCTTTGGACCAACTTGATGTGAATTTGATCAAACTTCAGGCACAGAGCTTTGACGACCTCTTGGTAGGCTGACATCCTGTTATCCCTAGCTTCGTATTCTCCCGATACCTACAATGCTACGAGTTGAGAATCGGTAAATACTTGGAGCCTTTTTATACCCATGGCTATGGCCATTTCCAGGCCGCTAATGAGCGCCTCATATTCTGCTTCGTTGTTGGTAGCATGAAATTCGAAAGTGATGGCGTTCTGAAAAGGTGTGCCATCTGGGCTAATCAGTACCACGCCTGCCCCTGATCTGTTGGCCGTTGCGGAACCATCCACGTATAACTCCCAAGGCGGGCAGGTGTGGCTGCTATCTCCCTGTGGGAAGGTAAGTTCGACAAGGAAATCAGCTAATGCTTGAGCCTTAATCACTGATCGTGGTGCGTCTGTTACCCCATACTGCCCGACTTTAATTGGCCACTTAAGACACCGCCCTATTGTATCAGGTTGATGAAGCATATTGCGTAGAGGCAAAGAGGTGAGAACTTCGACCTGATGATCGAAAAAATATGGACGCTCTTGACTAGGGCGTAGGCTAATTTCTCCATACGGGGATATCGTTGCTCTGTCTCACTCAGTGTTTGACTTATGAAGTAAATGGGAAGATGATCCTGACCTTCCGCTCGCACGAGTACCTCGCTCAGAGCAGTTTCCGAAGCCACCAGATATAGAAAAAGTTTTTCTCCAGGGACTGGGTTAGCTAGTATTCCGACATTGGCCAGGTAACTCTTGATCTCGTACAGCGCTTCCTGGCTCTCCGTGGTCCATTTGAACTTTGATTTCCTCCGAATTGTGTCGAACATGGGCTTACATTTATCCCCCATCATGGAGATGAACCTGTTCAAAGCAGCCAGGCATCCGGTTAATTTTTTGGACCTCCTTGACTATCCTTGGTGCTCCCATGTCTAGGATAGCTTGTATTTTGGTAGGATTCGCCTCTATTCCCCGCTTGCTAACCAGATGACCCAAGAATTTGCCTGACTCGACTCCAAAGTTGCATTTCTTCAGATTTAGCCTCATGTTGTACCTTCTAAGGATCTCGAAGGTCTGGGCAATGTGCATCAGATGATCTTCCTTCCGTAAACTTTTTACGATGATGTCGTCCACGTATACCTCCATTGTCTTTCCGACCTGCTCGGCGAACATGTGGTTGACTAGTCTCTGATATGTGGCTCCAGCATTTTTCAAGCCGAAAGGCATACTTTTCCAGAATACATGTTCTTTTTGGTTAGGAAGGATGTGTGTTGGCGGTCAGGTTCATGCATGGCTATCTGATGGTATCCTGCGAAAGCATCCATGAAAGATATTATTTCATGCCCCACTGTGTTGTCGATCAAATGATCGATGTGCGGCATTGGAAAGAAATCTTTCTAGCAAGCCTCATTGAGGCCGGTGAAGTCGATGCACAGGCGCCATGTCCCATTTGACTTCTTCAAAAGTACAACATTGGCTACCCATCGCGGTTGTTTGGCTTGCATGATTAGATTATTATCCAGTAACTTTTTAACTTCCTCCGCAAGGGCAGCATACTTCTCTGGGCCGAACTTCCTCCTTTTCTGAGCCATAGGTCGCCGCGTTGGATCAATGTGAAGATGGTGACATGCGACCTGAGGATCGATTCCGACCATGTCCTTGTGTGACCAAGCGAAAACGTCCAGGTTGTTCTTCAAAAAATTGATCACCTCGGTCCTTAGATCGCTGGGTATTTTTGATCCAATAATCACTTCCAGCTCGGGCCGAGTTGGATCTACTTGAATTCTTTCGAGCTCCTCTCCAGGTATCGCTCTGGGCCCTTCCACTCTTGGATCATCCATTTCAGCTTCAAGTATGAATTCCTCTAGTTCGGGACCCAACCTAGGATCGAGATCTTCGTGCTTTCTCTTGTTTGTCTTTTCATTGGTTAATTCGTTGTTTAACATCATTACTTGATGGCCAGGTGCATGTATTAATTAAAATAAGACAGAGAGTAAAGCAAACATCCTCTAGCATCCACTTGGTCACCCTTAACGGTGCCAACAATCCCACCGTTAGTGGGGAATTTTACATAAAAGTAATATGTGGAGGACGCAGCCTCAAATTCGTGTTCAAATAGCCTCCCGAGGAAACCATTGTAGGTGCTCGGGAGGTCGATTACAAGGAAATCTAAAATCCTAGTGTTCCTAACCTTTTCATCTATAGTGGACACCAGCTCCACAGATAGACGAATCATACGTAGAGGTTTGACAGTCGCGCTCCCAAAGCCTTTCACCGTCTGGTCGCATGGGGTGATATACGCTTCGTAATTACAGAGTTGGTCCAAGGTCTTTTTGAATAGAATGTTGCACAAAGCCCCACCATCGACCAGCAATCGACACACGGTGGTCTCCATGATGTTGGCCTTGATGACCAACGGGTCGATGTTGGGGTATACGATCCCGGCCTTATTGATCTCCCCAAACTTGATCTTGCGAGTCTCTTCGGTGACAGCTAAGATGGGCAAAACCATTTTCTGGGCGTTCTCCATTGCCCTGATCTCCGCCTTCATTCGTCGTTTTGATGAGGAGGCCGGGGAGAGGCCCCCTATTTTGGCGAGGGGCGAAATGGTGTGGATTATGCGTCCTTCCGCACCTTCGGGCATTGGAGGCATAGGTAGCTCGCCTCGGGCTCTTCCGTGGATGGGATCTCCCCGGGCTTGTTCTCCCTGGCGAGGTGGATGATCTTGAGGTTGGCCCTGCCCGTCACGACCGTTGGCGTGAGGGTTTGTGATAAATTCGTTTAGGCTCCCATCTTCGTAAAGCTTCCACAACTGCTTCAAGAGATCCCTGCATTCACTAGTGTAATGCTCCTTTTGTGCATGATAGTGGCAGAATTTGTTGGGGTTCTGCTTGCTTTTGTCCTTGATGGGGCGGGGAGCATGCAGCATGTCCCTCCCTTGGATTTGGGTATATATATGCCCGGGTGTCATACCTATTGCCTCCATCAACTTCACCAGAATGGACTCTTCAAATGGCTTAAAGCTGCCGGGTTCCTTGTACTGGCCCCCGATTTTCTTGGAGTTCTTCTTGGGTTCTGCGACTTCTTTTATCTCCTAGAGTCGGGACTCTAATAACTCTATGGTGTGGATGAGATCGCTAGCACGCTTCCGAAAGTCGGCATAGCTGGAAGGGTAATCTGCAGTCATACGCCGCCAGAGCTTGGTCCCCTTCCTGAGGCCGGAGACGGCTCCCAGCAACTTAGCTTCATCCCCTATGGGATCACCCTCAATGATAAGCCAGTCGATCCTTCGACATAAGAACGATCCCACTCGTTTTCCTCTTGGCAGGTGTTCATGAGTCGCTGCCTAGTTGCTGGTCGGGGCGCTAAGGCGGTATAATGACTCAGGAACAATCGGGCCAATTGTTTGAAAGATTCCACCGAGAAAGCCAGTAAAGAAGTGTACCACATGTGGGTCTGGTCGCTCAGTGTCAGGGAAAACAACCTACACTTCGTCGCGTCCGACGCCCTCATCGAGGCCATGTACGAATTGTATTTGGCCACATAGACTTTGGGATCCGTACTCCCGTTGTAGCGATCTAGAGCTGCTATGCTGATTTTCCTCTAGGTGTTGGGAAAATCGGGGTGCCCGGATCTATTCGAGGTGATTATTTAAATACATATTTAAATTAAACAGTTAATTACTAACATGAATTAATCCTAAATCAATTCAATATAATAATAAACAACATGCGTACACATAATTCACGTAAATCCTAAACATGCGGAACTAGGAGTTACGGAATTACTAACCTCTTGAAGAATCAAACGGATGAATCAACCCAAGAGCCTTCCCAAATATATCCCCAAAGTCCAGAACGCTATCCGGTGGGAAGATTTCAACGAACGATTTTAATGGGAGAGAAATTAAATATTTTGCTACCACCTTTGTGGACTTCTAATATTTCCAACACATGGAATTGCACTTGGGAATGAAGAGCTCATCCCCTATAAATAGGGAGGATGGGGGCGAAAATTAGGGCTAGGAAATAAAGGAAGAAAATCTTTTCTTGGTCTCCAAGAAATCTTGAATATATCTCCTATATTCTTTTCTCCTTAATTAAATTTTCCATAAAAATCTCTTTCCCCTCTTCTACCTATATTTTCGAAAATTTACACTAATAAAGGAGTCAAGATTTGACTTCTTGAATTTATGGGATAATTATGTATTCCTACAATAATTATCTCTTTCCATAAAATATCTACAAGAAAATCAAGACAATCTTTTCTTCCTTAAATAGACAAGATTTTCGAAAATTACACTTGAAAATATAGCAAGAATATTTTCTTCTCTCTGTCATTAATTGGACTTTATTTTGGGCTATTTGGGGGGCCTTTAGGAGAATTAAGATTGGACCTCCAATGGATTATGAAGCTTTAATATTTTGGGCCAAATATTATTCAAGTCCATTAATATTAATTTACTCCACTATAAAATTAATATTGAACTATCCATCTTAACCCATATTACGATTTCACATATAACATGGCTCCCGGTCATTGTTTCCAGCGTTTAAGATTATCTTAGTCCATTAATTAATTAAGCCACTGAACAAGCTTTATATTAATTAATATCTTTGTTCTTGGAGTAAAGACATCTCAACATTATTATCCATGCCGGAAATAAATTTTCACTTGCAAGATTTGGCATGATAAAGGATATGAGCCCACCAAGGGGACAAATCAAGCAAGACGTACTTGCACGCGATTCTCCGTATTAAATGTTTGCAATCGTCATGTAATTAATAATATTGCCCAAGATATAAGGTATCGAATCGCATTGACTCTCTTCCCATCATAAGTCAAAGCAATAGTTATTAATTTCACACGATCCTATTTAAGGGACGGAGATTAAGAAACAACGCACCACTGAGGTCTAATTCTTGTATATTCAGTACCGAAGAATTTGTTCTCCTGTAGGTCCTCATTCAGAGCACCTAAATGCGCTAGTGTGATCCCTTGGTCAAGACAGGACAATCTGGGTCTCACACTTCAACCGTTCATGATGGTTCGTTCATTTCCATCTGGGTTGTGAATTTGTACTTAATTACGAGGGCTATTAATTTGATCTTCAGTGATCGGGTATCACCAAATTAACTACAAGGTAATACGTACTGTCTTTATTGAATGGGTTTGCAATAAACATATATAACATTCATTCATATTTAATGCAACAGTGATTAAATAATTTATTTTTCAGTAAATAAATAAGAATCTTCAGTTTGGTTATACAAAGTAAAGCATACTTTTCAGTATAACCCCAACACTGGGTAGGGGCCAGAGTAACTATCAGCCCCAATGAAGAGTCTAGGATGGTGAGGCCATCGTCTGCTTTTGTGGAACCACCCTGGTCTCCGACCCTTTCCAACAATTGTTGGACAGTCCTCGCCAGTGCGGCGACCTGCGCATCGCGCAGGTTGGTAGGCGCGTTCATCACGTGCCCCTGGCACTGGTTGATTGCAGAGGTGCCAGGAATACCACCATGGTGCATGTTCAGGGCCATGATCAGATCGTGCTCTACCTGTTCCGCGAGGCGTGGATGGGAATCGGCCTCATCACCATCTTCAGCCGGAGCTTTTCGGGCCACCTGGCTTCCGAGGTGGGTGAACACATTGTTCGACGCCGTTGGTCTTTCCAGAGTCCGATTAGTCTGGATGATGGCATGTTTGGCAGCATTGTAGGCTAATTGACCCGTGGATCGCCCCTTTTCGGTCATAGAGCCTTTGCCTTTGGATGTTCCAGCATTGTGAACAGTCTTCTTGGCCAAAGGCTGATCCCCCTCACCCTCCATGAACAGACGCTTCTTGTTGAGGACAACAATGACCGCCCTGGCATCCGCGGGAGTCTGAACCAGGTTCCACCAGTTGGGCGAGCCAGCCGGAGCTGCCCGATGGGTGCGGTGGGAACTCTGTGATGCTTCAATGCCATCACGTGCGTCCACTTCATTGGGTAGGGGATTGTTTCCTTGGTTGGCCGCCATTGCTATTTCTTTAGAAAGATGGGCTTTTCTAGAACTGGATTAGTTCCTCAAGAAAATGAATTAAATCGTTCCCACAGACGACGCCAATTGTTGTAACTAGCTAAATCAGCCTAGTTTAACAATGAATTTAATCAATTAAAATAACTAAAAATGGCCAAAAATAATAAACAATAACACGCAAATTGGTGACCCGGTTCGTCCTTTGAATTAGACTACGTCCGGGGGCGTCCAAGCCAGGTATAAGTGTATAATATATTTGCCTAGAATACTAAGGTTTTCAACCCTTACAAATGTGACCTTGTTGGTCTATTTATAAAACATATCCTGCCTTTAAGACGGGGGATTATACAAGGAAAGATGCCTCTTTGGTGCCTTCAATCCCACAAGCCGTCCGCATCCTCGGTCCGATTTGAGATCGCCCCTTTAATGAGCGCCAATCGGGAAATGGAGTACCCGAACAAATTGGTTGGCTTGTTCTATGCTTTCCTTATTTGGTCATGATTGTCTGTTACATGCTACAGGTCGGGCTCCGACCTAGATGTCGCAAGTGGACGTCGCGTTGTGATCTCTGATTTTCACTTAAGTCGCTACGCGACCTCCCTATTTATGCGATTTGGGCGCTTCGCCTTTTAAGGCGACCTCCCTTTGCTGACGTCACCTCGAAGTGTAAGACTCTTTGACTTCTATCTGTAGGGTTCGTGGGACAGTGGTTTATTCCATGCTACAACGAAAGGAACAACTAATGCATTCTTACCTGTATGCAAATTCTTTTAACACCTAAATAAATATAAAATCAAAACGAAATGAACATCTCAATAAAATATGTACATGATCACCAACATCACAAAGTCGTACTTAATACACAAAAAGTATTCATAAGATAATTAAACCGCAAATATGCAAAATACTAGATAGAATCTAAAATCACAACTCAATTATAAAGTAATATAATTATTTATGATTAATGGAGCATCACACTCATTGTTTGGTCCTTCATTAGCTTCATCTAAAACAAAACTTGACTCCAACTCTGGCTCATCTAATGTTAGACTTAAAATACCAAGCAAAACAACATCATCTAAATCATCATATGCATCTCCAGCGACATCCTACTGTTTGAATTTACAAGCACGTAATACATATAAAACATGCTCAGCGGAATAAACAATTCACCAACAACGAATCAACAATTGCATAATTGAAATAACAAAATATGTAAAGGAATTCTTTCAGCGCTTCGTAAGCAATCTCCTCAACTACGCTATCCACGTAATTCCCGTTTACAGATCTGCACAGATTTGCCAGCGTTGAATTCTTGTATGAACTTGCTAGAAAAATTCTACACTAGAAATTTTTTGGAGAAATATAATTCTTGTTTTTTTTTAATAATGAATTCCCAAGAACTCATATATATAGGAGAAGCCCGTCTCAAATCTTAAGCCGTCTTTATTAGGAAAATAAATCCCTAATCTTGCAAATCAAACCCCATAGATTTGATTTCCCTATATATAATTTCCTACAATAATATTTTATATATTATTTTGGGATTCCTATTTAATTAAATCTAATTTAATTAAATAGTAATAATAATAAATTCGAAATATAATTATTATTAATTTTTCATAAATTAAATATTAAGTTCAATTTAATATTTAATCAATCAACTATAATTTGTAAAGGGGAATTACTTGTTGTGTGACTCATAAGCCTTATATATCTAGCGAATAGTCAAACTAACAGTCTTAATTGAACCCTAGACAATAAATCAGACATTCTCAATATATAAGGTACATTGCGAGGTATTTGCAACATCGTGTAACATTACGTGGGCTATTGTGATAACATCATTTCATTCGCGAATACCCGATTAAATCTTGAACATGATGAATTGTCTATTCAAATAATTTAATCATATTTTCTCATTACGCTAATTGATCACTTACGTCACATTTGGACACTATTCCAAATGCGACTTGCATTGGCCAATGACTAACTATCCAATTAGTATAAGAAGACGAGCATTCTCTCTAAATCCATTTTGAGGAATGAATCTTTTTCTTGGCTCAACTACCACGCATATGCATTTCGTGATGAACCCAATCCATCCCATATCTTCCCATGGAAGGGTGCAAGCGTCGGTCATGGTCAAAGTTCATCACTCCATACATGTCGTGCGTATTGACCCCAAGTCAGAGGAATATCACATCGCTCCCACTAATTGAGACACCCGTAGACACTTAAGTGGAGTAACTGTTGGAATTTAGAGGCATGTAAACACGTAATACATGCGCAGCATAAATTAAAGTGCACCAACAACGAACAGTTAATTGGATAATTAAATACAAGTAAACGTAAAGAGAATTCTTACAACAATTCGTACACGGATTCCTCAACTATAGTATCCACGTAACAGTCGTTTACTAATCTGCACAGATCTGCCAGCGTTGAATACCCGAGATGAAATTGCTAGGAAAATTCTAACTTAGAGATTTGATGAAGAAAATATGATCTCACGTCTTATGAATTCCCAAGAGCTCATATATATAGGAGAGACTCAGCTTAAATCTTAAGCTAACCTTTATTAGGAAAAATCCTAATAAAATAAATCTCTTAGATTTATTTCCCACATATAAAATCTCTATGAATTTGATTCCATGTATATCAAATCTCTATGGATTTGATTCCATATATATTAAATCCTATAATAATAATATTCCATAGATTATTATTGAGAATTCTATTAATTAAATCTAATTTAATTAAATAGTAATAATAAATAATTCTAAGTATAATTATTATTATATTCTCCATAAATTAAATATTAATAACCAATATAATATTTAATCAACCAACTATAATTAGTAAACAATCATTACTTGTTGTGTGACCCATAGTCCCTCATATATCGAGCGATTAGTCAAACTAACGGTCTTAATTGAACCCTATACAATAAATCAGACATTCTCAATATATGAGGTACGTTGCGAGGAAATGTGCAACTACCTGTAACTGAAATATGTGCTATTACGATATCCTCCTTTCATTTACGATTACTCGATTAAGTCTTGAACATGATGAATTATCTATTCAAATAACTTAATCATATTATCTCTAATCACTAATTGATCATGTATGTCACACTTAGCCAAAAAGTCTATGTTGACGTGCATCGGCCGATGACTTTGATCTAATTATGATGAGAATATGAGTATTCTCTCTAAATCCACATTGAGGAATGAATCCTATTCTTGGCTCAACTACCACGCACATGAACTTCGTGATGAACCCAATCCAAGCCATATCTACCCATAGACGGGTGCAAGCGTCGGTCATGGTCAAAGTTCATCACTCCACACATGTCATGCGTATTGTCCTCAAATCAAAGGAGTATCGCATCGCTTCAACTAACCGAGACATCCATAGACACATATTGTGGAACTACATCAAACGGTTTCTCGGATGGATATACCAATACCCTCTAAGGTATTTGTGCATCCATCATGAGATACCTAATATCTCGTAGTAAGTGAGATCTTACTACACTCTCTAAGAGTATGATGCGGATCTCACACCAATCTCCATTGCATCATCAATATCCCATTCTTGATGATCCTTGATCGGGGCTATTTGAGAATCATGATTAAGTCATCCGAATTCTCACAACCTCAATGACAACAATGACTCATGGGAACACTTTTATGAATAAATGCAAACAATCAAACATAATATTCAAACAAGTGTATTGCCATATATTAATATTAAGTGAACTATAATGTTAAATCAAACTGAATATCATCGAGTATTATGTCCTTACAATAGATTGTCTCTAGGACACTAACACTAACAATCTCCCACTTGGACTAGAGTCAATCACCTACATGTCTAACCTCTAGACCATCAAATGTCTAGTGTGTACATGAACACTCAGTTTTTTGGTGAAATGATCTTCCAAATTAAATATGTGGGAATACATTTTAATTCCATTTCTCCTATCCTTATGATCTCTCAGATCAAATGATAAGTCTAGGTACATGCTTGTTTCTGTTTGCTAATCTCGGTTCCTTTGGTTGCGCATTCGCACCAACGTTGTCTTAATAAAACTTTATTAGACGACTGACACTTGGAACTACCCCTAGTTCTCTTAAGAACTATAAGATCCAGAAAACCTCCTTGAGGCTTCTGATACAATAATGTACTCAACTTCAGTTGTTGAATCTAAATTCCTTTTGACTTGTAACTATTCCAGCTGACCGCCTCATTATTGAGAGTGAAACGTAACCTGATTGTGATTTGTAATCATCACAGTCGGATTGGAAACTTGTGTAAGCTTAACATGTCACTACTAGTTCTGACTGTCCACCATAGACAAGAAAACATTCTTTAGTTCATCTAAGATACTTCAGAATGGTCTTGACAGCAATCCAGTGAGACTCACCCGGATTCTGTTGATATCTATCAGTGATGTTGATAGCATAGGCCATGTTTGGCCTAGTGCAAGTCATGGCGTACATGATTGACCCAATTGCATATGCATATGGGACATCCTTCATGTTCTTGATATCAGCTTTAACAGAAGGACAATCCTTCTTTGACAGCTTTATCCCATGATTTGCCGGTAGAGACCCTATTTTAGAGTTCTCTATCGCAAAACGCTTCAACACCTTGTATATATAGGTGGACTGTGACAATCCCAACATCCTCTTGGATCTATCCTTGTGGATCTTGATCCCTAAGATGTAGCAGGCTTCACAAAGATCCTTCATCATGAAGGTCTTGAGAACCAATCTTCAACGGACTGCATTAACGGGATATTGTTTTCCAAAATCAATATGTCATCAACATACACGATTATAAAAATAATATTCTTCCCATTGCGTTTACGATAAACGTAAGGATCTTCCAAATTTCTGATGAAGTCAAAAGACTTGATAACTTTATCAAATCGGATATTCTAACTCCTAGAAGCTTGCTTCAATCCATAAATGGATATCTTTAGCTTGCATACTAGATTATAATTTGAATTAGATGAAAAACCTTCTGATTGAGTCATAAACACTTCCTTATCAATGTTTCCATTGAGGAAAACTGTTTTGACATCCATCTGCCAAATCTCATAATCAAAGTGTGCTGCTATCGCAAGTAAAATTCGAATGAACTTGATCTTTACAACTGGTGAGAAGGTAGTCAATGCCTTTGCATTGAATATAACCCTTCGCCACCAACCTAGCTTAGTAGGTTTGTACTTTGCCATTTGCATCAGTCTTACGCTTAAGACCCAATTGCAACATATGGGTCTAACCCCTTTAGGCAACTCAACCAAGTCCCAGACTTGATTGGTGTACATCGAGTCCATCTCGGATTTCAAGGCTTCAAGCCACTTCCCTGAATCAATATCTGATATTGCTTCAGAATAAGTATTAGGATCGTCCTTATCCGGTATGTCCATATTATCGAGTTCCTCCTAGAGGTAACCGTATCTAATGGGCGGATTATGATTCCTAATTGACTTACGGAGCTGTGGTTGTGCAGGTTGTACATTCTGATCCTGAAAATCTTGTGGTGCATCGATTTCATCAATGTCCGGAGAGTCTTCAAGAGCTACACTTTCAGATGCCTCTTGGGCAGGAGCTTGAACTATGTTGTTCTCATTTAGCCCACTTGGAGGTTCTTGTACATGCAAGCCAACTCCAATTACGCTCCCACTGGCTGAAAGACGATCACCTAGTGAAAGACTCCTACCGTGAAAGTCGCTGAATGCTCCCACTGATTCCTTGTCATGTTGCTTTAACAAGATTTCTGTCTCTTTGTTAATTTGTGGTTCTTGAATTTCTTCAAGTTCTATCAGCTTACGACCTTGTTCCTTAAAGACATAGTCTTCTTCGAGGAACTTGGTCTGCCTAGAAACAATCACTGATTATTTCTCAGGTAGATAGAAGCAATATCCTTAGTTTCCTTAGGATATCCCACAAAATAACTCTTTTCACCTTTGGATTCCAACTTGTCGGTAAGCATCCTTTTCACAATCACGGGGCAACCCCATGTTTGATATGTGTAAAAGTTGGCTTCTTGCCACACCATGGTCCATATGGTGCATACTCAACCGATTAGATTGAATCCTATTCAGAATGTAAATTGAGGTTTGTAACGCGTATCCCATAAGAATGTCGGAAGACTGGAAAAGCTCATCATGGACCTCACCATGTCTAACAGGGTTCGATTTCTCCTCTCGGATACACCGTTCATCTGAGGTGTTCCGGGAGGAGTCCATTGTAATTGGATTTCATGGCTTAGGTATTCAGCTCCTCGATCTGATCAAAGAGTCTTAATACTCTTACCAAGTTGCTTCTCTACTTCAGCTTTGTACTCTTTGAATTTCTCAAAAGATTGGGATTTGTGTTTCATAAGATACACTTATCCGTATCTCGAGAAATCATCAGTAAAAGTGATGAAGTAGCCAAAGTGACCCCTAGCTAGAGTGGGCAATGGTCCAAAAATATCGTTGTTGATCAACTGTAGAACTTCTTTGACATGCACCCCTTTCCCAGAAAAGAGTTCATTGATCATCTTGCCCATGAGATATGATTCACGATCTCCATAAGACTCACAGTCGAATGGGGTTAAGTAGTCTAACTTTCTTAACCTTGCAATTCTCATCTCGTTTACATGATCAAGTTCTACAATGCCATAAGTAAGTCGGGTTTTCATAATTACTAAGTTTGAGCCTTTATTTTGTATATTAAGAACATCATATCCATAATGCAACAAATACATGTTGCAAGTAATAGAAATAACTAGATGACAATCATTAAGTTCTAATCTAAAACCAAAGGGTAAGTTTAACACATAAGTCCTCACATGTTCAGCAACAACTCTTGCTCCATTTCCACGTGTAAGACGACTTCACCCGCCCTAACTGCCCTAAGACATATGAGCCCCTTCACATTTGTACAAATGTGAGAGCCACATCTGGTATCTAATACCAAGTAGTTAGCGCTATTAGTGGACATGTTTATCTAAATAACAAACATACATGTTCTAGTGCTAGAAGCACCCAGTGCCTTCTTTTCAGCAACTAGAACCTTACAGTCCTTCTTCCGGTGTTCTCTTCTACTTACAGTAGAGGCACCCTTCCTTGTCTACCCGCTCCTTCTTTTGAAAACCATCTTAGTGATAGTGAACTCAAAAGTCTTGAGCAAGTTGTGAAGTTCAGGCATGGTCGCATCCGTCTTATTCATATTGTTGTTCACAATGAAGCTGAAATATGAATCGAGAGCGTCTGGAGTATAACATAAATGAAAACGTTGGTCCTTTAGCTCAATGCCTAAATTACCAAGTTTCTCAATTAGGGCTATCATCATTAGCACATGAGGTGAAATATTCCCCTCTTTAGCTAGCCGGCATCTGAATAGATCTCTCATTGCTTCACAAATCTCAGAATGAGATTCAGAATCAAAGAGATCCTTCAGATGCTTGAGCATATAGAAGAGACCTATTTTCTCATGTTGCCTATGCAATTCGGGAGTCATGCAGAGCAACATCACACACTGAGTCTGGGAAGCATCCTTTTGATGCTTCTTCTGAGCTGCTACGTCATACGTGGCTGCCTCAAGGAACCAGCTGCAGGGGTAATCGTGATTGGTGTGTCCAACACATACTCAATCTTTTCTTGCCTTAGCACCAAACACATGATTCGGTGCCAGTCCAGAAAATTTTGGCCTAGCCAATTTTGTTTGTTTCTAAAATACATCTCGATAACAGTTATACATTTCAACTAACCAAGAGAAATAAAATAAAATGAGAATTAAACGCATAATTCCTATGATCAATATTTAGCAAACAAAATAAACATGGCCTTTCTTTTGTGTTTATTTTATCTCCATTATTTTCACATACTCAACGACCTCATCTGAAGAGTACGAATTAATATCAAATATAAATTGTAATGGACTAGGATCCACATTCTTATTATTACAATATCTGCTTTGATTGATTACTGCAATAATAAAATTGGTAGGTCTCCAAACTATTTGCAAAATTGGAATTCCTAGTTGATTGAACCCGGTTCAATCAGATGTCCCTTAACTTTTGTTTTCCTGCTTTGGTTGGTGAAACAAAGTTAAGTTGGTTTATAACCATCAAGCGGCGACACTACGTGTCCCTATAAAAGTCCCGTTGAATGTATATCCGAGCAAAAGACTTTGGTCTTAAATACCCATTGGAACGAAATCTCCAGTTTACTTTTAATTTCGATGGAAGACATTGTTCAATTTAATGAAATACCATATTTTAGTGAGGAACATTTTGAAGGCGGGGTATTAATTGCTTAATCGAGATCCAACATATTAATCTACATCACATTAGAACAATTATTGGGCGCCGCCTACCCAAACATGATTTACACGGACTAAAATTTATATGGGTGCCGTCTACCCAAACAATTAATACGGTCCGACAATTATTGGGTGTCGTCTACCCAAACAATTATAAAGCGGACTATAAATGCGTTAACGAATTAAATTAAATTGTTAACCAAGTGGGATTTAATAATTTATCAAAGTTACTTAAACAAAATTAAAAATCCAATTTCAATTTCATTCAATTAATAATTATTAAAATTTAATTAATCCAATTAATTTTAATTTTTGATTGGTCCAACCAATAATCTGTTTATCAAAATTAAAGCGGTTTTATTAATTTAAAACAGATTTTAATTTGTTTTAATTTTGGAGGGCTCAGGTGCAATTTTCAAAATTGCACGGGAGGGCCTGTCTCATATTAGATTTGCAAAGCAGCCCTCCCCGCATCACCGCCCAAATTCGACAGATCAAATCCGCAATTCGGGACAACCAAACTCTATATCCAAAAGACAAAACCTTCAATAATCATGAACAGTTCAATACATCGAATACTATATTTTATGTATCGAAAAATCATCAAAATTTGGGGTTACAGTGTTTGAAAGAGAAGGCATTCAGTAGGCGAAATAGACCCAAAACGAATCGAAGCCCATAAACAAAAAATAGTAAGCATCTAAATAGTTTTGGCCAAGCAGAGGATATGCACGATGAAGAAACCAAAACCAGAAGGTATCGCCTCAATCACCAGAGCAATCGACGCTAATAGTGGCACGTGGGCGAGTCGCCGACGCCGCTAGGAGCATGCGAGCGACTCGCCATCACCATCGCTCAAAGTATGGGCAGATCGACACCATGAGACCGTTCAAGAAGACGAGGCGGTCTCACCTCTAATGATGCGTACAGTTTCACCGCACACGCCGATAAATCGAAACCAGTCGCCGCCAAGTGAGGCCCCACACGTGTATTTACCCGTCATCAGAACCAGGGAGCTACAAATCGCCGTCGATTCGTCAACGCGCACGGGATTCGCCTCCATGAGAATCAAACCAATACGAGATGCAGCGCCTGCGAAAACGATGCGCCACCGATTCGCGCAGCGGTGCAGTGACACGCGGTCATCGCGAAGCGCGGCGAATAACCACCGCCTCAAGCGGAACACCGCGGTCTCCGCCACTGGCGGGCGGCTCTGATTTGAGGGAAGGGTTCCAAACCCTAAGTGACGTGAGAGAGAGAGAGACAACCGGGCAAAACAAATAGGGGGTTTCAATTTGAGAACTCAAACAAACAATTACCCATTGTGCGGTTTGATTTCTAAAATCGACCGCACCCTGTTTATAGTTAAAAATAAAATCCTTTAAAAATAAACCAAATTCCATCATACACTTAAAAAACCAGAGTCTGAGCTCTGATACCACTGTTGGAATTTAGAGGCACGTAAACACGTAATACATGCGCAGCGGAAATTAAAGTTCACCAACAAGGAACAATTAATTGCATAATTAAATACAAGTAAACATAAAGAGAATTCTTACAACAATTCGTACACGGATTCCTCAACTATGGTACCCACGTAACAGTCATTTACTAATTTGCACAGATCTGCCAGCGTTGAATCCCCAAGATGAATTTGCTAGGAAAATTCTAACTTAGAGATTTTATGGAGAAAATATGAACTCACGTCTTATGAATTCCCAAGAGCTCAAATATATAGGAGATACCCAGCTTAAATCTTAAGCTAACCTTTATTAGGAAAAATCCTAATAAAATAAATTTCTTAGATTTATTTCCCACATATAAAATCTCTACGGATTTAACCATGTATATCAAATCTCTACGGATTTGATTCCATGTATATTAAATCCTATAATAATAGTATTCCATAGATTATTATTGGGAATGATTTTTAATTAAATCTAATTTAATTAAATAGTAACAATAATTAATTCTAAATATAACTATTATTATATTCTCCATAAATTAAATATTAATATCCAATATAATGTTTAATCAACCAACTATAATTAGTAAACAAACATTACTTGTTGTGTGACCCATAGGCCCTCATATATCGAGCGATTAGTCAAACTAACGGTCTTAACTGAACCCTAGACAGTAAATCAGACATTATCAATATATGAGGTACGTTGCGAGGAAATGTGCAACTACCTGTAACTGAAACATGGGCTATTACGATTTCCTCCTTTCATTCACGAATACTCGATTAAGTCTTGAACGTGATGAAGTGTCTATTCAAATAACTTAATCATATTATAATCACTAATTGATCATGTATGTCACACTTAGCCAAAAAGTCTAAGTTGACGTGCATCAGCCGATGACTTTGATCCAATTATGATGAGAAGATGAGTATTCTCTCTAAATCCACATTGAGGAATGAATCCAATTCTTGGCTCAACTACCACGCACATGCACTTCGTGGTGAACCCAATCCAAGACATATCTACTCATAGAAGGGTGCAAGCGTCGGTCATGGTCAAAGTTCATCACTCCGCACATGTCGTGCGTATTGACCTCAAATCAAAGGAGTATCACATCACTCCCACTAACCGAGACACCCGTAGACACATATTGTGGAACTACATCAAACGGTTTCTCGGATGAGTATACCACTACCCTCTAAGGTATTTGTGCATCAATCATGAGATACCTAGTATCTCGTAGTAAGTGAGATCTTACTCTCTCTAAGAGTATGATGCAGATCGCACACCAATCTCCATTGCATCATCAATATCCCATTCTTGATGATCCTTGATCGGGGATATTTGAGAATCATGCTTAAGTCATCTTAGTTCTCACAACCTCAATGACAGCAATGACTCATGGGAACACTTGTATGAATAAATGCAAACAATCAAACATAATATTCAAATAAGTGTATTGCCATACATTAATATTAAGTGAACTATAATATCAAATCAAACTGAATATCGTCGAGTATTATGTCCTTACAATAGCTTGTCTCTAGGACACTAACACTAACAGTAACATCAAACGGTTTCTCGGATGGGTATACCAATACCCTCTAAGGTATCTGTGCATCCATCATGAGATGCTTAGTATCTCGTAGTAAGTGAGAACTACTATACTCTCTAAGAGTATGATGCAGATCGCACACCAATCTCAAATGCATCATCAATATCTCCTTTTTGATGATCCTTGATCGGGGCTATTTGAGAATCATGTTTAAGTCATCTGAGGTGACACATCCTCAATGAAAACATTGATTCATGGCGAAACATATAAGAATAAATGCAAACAACCATACATAATATTCAAACAAGTGTATTCCCATACATTAATATTAAATGGATAATAATATTAAATCAAACTGAATATCATCGAGTATTATGTCCTTACAAAAGATTGTCTCTAGGTCACTAACACTAACTCCTACATCTTGGAGTCATCTTTCATATATTGTGAAGTTTTTTCTCGACAAGAGGCGAAGGTTGTTGTGTACTAATACTAAACTATCTGCATGTTGTGGAGTTATTTGGTTCCTCTTGGACGAGTGAATGAATCCATAAGTGCTCCAATTTCTCTCCCAACAAGAAGAAGAAGAAACTTAACCAAGTAATTTAGTACATATTGATTTAAGGTGAGGTGCTCCATTACCATGAATTAACCACCACTCTAATGGATCCATCTCGCATTTGTCACATATAGAATTTGGATCAGCAAAATAGTCACATAAACTAAAGAACTTGGCAAGCTCCACATTTGCTTCTCTCTGTACATCCTCACTTGCAAAAAGACTTTTCAAACCAATTGATCTCATTTTAGAGACTTCAATATCATCTTTGGGTGAAGTGAGATGTGGATGTTCTTTTATTCCGTTGTCCTGTAGTACACTTACAATAGTTAAAAGTTAGAAGACAAAGACACACAATAAAAAAAGTAGATGATTCCTCAAGTTCATTTTTCCCCTCATGTTTTAAAATGACCTTTTTCCCTTGAAGTACAATAGTATTCCACATCTCATACACCAAATGAAGACAAACTTTGTAAGTATCACAACGTCTTAGCATCAAATAAATAAGGTCCGTAAAAGTTAGGACGTAATAAACTAACTGCCACCATGTTTCACCCAACAACATTTGTCTCACTGTGTTTGCTTTGCGAAATCATCATCACGATACAAAGACCACTGAAGACTGATGACCAATGCTTGCAGTTGTTCCTTAACTTCATTAAACCTCCTCAACACTATAATCATTGAAGCAAATCGAGTTTCAGCAACTACAAGTAACTTAAACTTCGAAAACTTATTGAACATTGCAAATCTCTTAGAGTGGTTCATAATGAAATTGTGCATCATCACACCAGTTTGAACAATCTCCGTGTTCTTGGAGGCACAAATATTTTTAATGCAAGATATAGATTATGTACTACACATGGAGTCCAAAAAATATTAGGATAAGCTTGCTCTACCAACAATCCTGCAGCTCGACTGGCGCATTATCAGTAATAACTTGAACAACGTTAGCACTACCAACCTCTGACATCACATCCTTCATCAAATTAGAAATAAAATGTTTGTCTGAAATTAATAAGCGGTCTTCTTTGGGCATCAGTCCAACCATCGAAAATCATAGTGACTCCCTTTTCTTTCCCTGTACTCTTACTTCTTTTAAGTAAACTATCAATATTGCTTCTCTCTTTCTCCAACAATTTTAATCTTAGAGCATTATATCAAGAGGGAGTATAGCCAACAATTTTATTATTGGCAACAAAAGTAAAAGCATTAATGAAATGAGGATTCTTTGCAAGGTTAAAATGAAGACCCGCAAATAAACTATTCTAGCCCTCATAATCTAACTGATCTCTAGCTTGCAAATTAAAAGCTTTCTCTAATGCAATATCACCACACTTTCTTTTTCTTGTTGGTTCGTAACCTTCTTGTTTGAAAGAGGGCTGACCAATTGAATCCATTTGACACCGGGTATGAATAATATTCGGTAGAAACAGAGCTAGAGCTAGAGAAAGTAAAACTTTTTGCTTGACCACTTTCTTTTCTTATTTGGGCATTATTTTCTAGCTTCAGCATCTCAGTTTGAAGGCCAACTGTTACCTTTGGACATATTCTTATGCCATCATTTCTAAGTTTCAGCAGATGTGCTTTAACCCTTGAATACGAACCCTTATATGATACTTGACAAATATTACACTTAAATTTTTTATTACCACCTCCTCCCTTACTTATTCCTTCTCTTGTTACATACTTCCACAAAGATGTTTTGTCATTGCATCTACTTTCATCGTCACCATTAGCCATATTTAAATGAAATAACAATTAAATTAACACATGTACGCATAAAAAGAAACACATAAACTAGCAATACAAAAGAGTGCCATGACATACTTGATCAACTGTGTTTCAGAACTTTGCATACAAATTAACACCTTATTCCAAGTAGGATACTCAATTATTTAATTACTTGAAATATTTTTATGATTAACTAATTAAGCGTTCAATATATACAATCTATAATTCTAACTATTTAAGCATTAGTTCCAATTACAGACCTTGAACTAATAACCCCAACTAATCTAATTCACATAACTCATATTAGAGCAATACACGCTCACATGCACACATACAAAACCATATTAATTATATACATATATAATATAAATATATAATTGGTATACATATTTTAAGTAAGATACTCATGAATATCTTTTTTCAGAATATTGTGCGTAAAAAGTACACAAATGATATCATGTGTATATTTCAAGACAAGACACTAACCTCAAACACAAAGCAAGAAGAAACCGTTGAACGTCGGCGAGAATTGGTGAGTGTGGAAGATTTTTATTTCTTTTTCTTGTAGATGTAGGTTACGGTTAATGTAATACTACTTTCGTCCCATAAATATATGTACACCTACTTTATTGTCGAGTTTTTGTGAGCGAGTTGTTTATTAGTATTTCAAATGATAAAATAATTTTTAAAGAGGGGTATTATAGATCTACCTCTCATCTATTGCATGCATCTATAAAAATTATTTTATCATTTCAAATACTAATAAAAAACGCGCTCGCAAAAACACGCGAAAATAGTAAACTGCATATATCTTTGGGACGGAGGGAGTATAAGACAAGTTTAAAGTAAAAAATATTAATTTTTCAAAATTAAAAACTACGCACATATTTTATCCGTGTCCGACACGGTACCCGATATTATAATTATTGTTTTTAATTGGGATATGCCACATGGTGTATGGGGTGCGTATCCCACCCGTATCAGCGTACCCAAGTACCCACGGCGTATCCGACACTGCATTATTAAAAAAATTCGAGTACTTGTACATCCTAAACTATAAAAGTACTTGGAAACGATCCTCCTCTAGACGATTCATGAGACAATGAGGCTACGATTGACAATCCGTTTGCTTAGATGAATGCTCATCATGCCCGTCCTATGTATGAAAGATCACCGTGGGAACTTGGCTCAAGGTCGACCTCCTTGAGTTTGTATGCAGCCTTGATCCCGACTTGTTTCTCAATTGGCTTGCCGTTGTGGAGGAGGTCCTTGACTATAAAGATGTTCTGGACAGCCGTCGTGTCGCTTTGGTTGCAATGCGATTACGGGGCCACACAATGGGTCCTTTTACTGCGACTTCCAGTCGTTTGTTCACTGCTCAATTGCCTTCGGCGTCTCAGCCATTACCCGAGAAACAACCCACTCATCCCGCACCAGCACGTCCTTCTGCTCCCATTGTGGCGTGCACTTTTGCTCGACCTGGCCATTGTTTCTCCTGTGGCGAGATGGGACATCTACGCGCTAATTGTCTGAAATGCGGTGCTCTCTGACTTTTGCTTGATGATATGGCAACGGGGGACGACGAATATCACGGTCCTCTTGTGTTTGATGAAGAACCAAAAAGCTCTTCCTTAGAGGAAATTTTACATGGGATACATGATCTGCCTTGGTGGTGCGGAGGACACTCATCAGCGCAACTTTATATTTGAGTCGTCGTGTACGATTCAAGGCAAGGTATGTCGATTCATGATTGACTTAGGTTCTTGAGAGAATGTAATTGCTTCTATTGCTGTTGATAAATTTTCTTTGCATACAGAATCACACCCTAAACCTTATAACTTGGCTTGGTTAGAGTGATCGAATAATATTAATGTTGATCATCTTATCTTGGTTGCTTTCTCGATCGGTACCAACTATGTAGAAAAAAATTAGTGTGATGTTGTCCCCATGTACGCGTGGCATTTAAAGTTGGGACGCCTGTGGCAATTCGATCGTGGGGTCATTCACAACGGCAGACATAATTCTTACAGTTTTTTGTTTGAGGGTGTGAAGTTTACTCTGCTGCCTTCAATGCCTAAACTCAGTGAACCTACTCAACATAAAGTTATCCAATTATTATCTCACCGTGCTTTTATTCGTGAGCTTGACCATTCAGATGATGTGGTAGTGTTGTTGGGTCACGATGTTACTCTGCCATTGCCATTTCCTTCAGTCCCCACTGAGTTGATTCAGGAATTTTCGACGTCTTTCCTGATGATCTACCTTCATCTCTTCCACCACTTTGGAACATACAACATTAGATCGACCTATTCCCGGTGCACAATTACCTAATCGGCCTCATTATCGTATGAGCCATCTGAGCACTAAGAGCTCCGCTGTCAAGTGGAAGATTTGTTACGAAAAGAACACTTTCGTGAGAGTTTTAAGTCCCTATGTCGTACCTACTTTACTTGTTCCCAAGAAGGATGGTCAATGGTGGTTGTGCGTGGATAGTAGGGCGATTAACAAAATTACGATTCGTTATCCAAATCCACTAGGAAGTTCTTGAGCCAACATCCAAAGAAGGATGGTTCTTGAAATGGTGGTTGTCTTCACAAGTGGATAGCTTCCATGGTAGAAGGGCATTTTCGCTTAACGCTTCTCCAAAATTCCCCAACAAAAACACATTACCCGAGGTTATCCAAATCCACTATTGGAAATAAGTTCTTGATTGATAAACTAACAACATCCGTGTCCAATCCACTTAGGAAGTTCTTTTGAATTTCTTTTTGCTTTTTGATATCTTGCCACCATGCGGCAAAGCAAATATCGGTCTCGTGCAAACATTGCATACATGAGGCTTCCATGGTAGAAAACCCTTCATGTCATCTATTTGCTTTTGTGTCTTGGGACACATCTCCTCGATAGATGGATTCCTTCTCCAAAATTTCTTGGAATCTTGCTCCCCAATATATATGAGGCTTGCGAAAAAAACATTCTTTTCTGCGATGTCGAGGTTGATCTTGATCCGGAGATATCCATGTCTAAGTGGAAATATCAAAACTGTTTTTGTAACAAATGAGGTTTACCTTTACATCATTCTCGATAATTTGAATGTCGATTGATAGTACTAAAATTACCAAGGCGGTCCTCTTGGATGCTTTTTATAAACACAACTTTCAAAATGCTTTTTCAAAACCATGGGATTTGATATCTTGCCACCAAAAAAGCAAATATCCGGTCCGGGATGCTTGCTTCAACCCATAAATGGAGGCTTCATATAGCCAAGCATAAGAAATACCCTTCATTTTCATCTATTTCCTTTTGTGTTCTTGGGACACATCTCCTTCGATAGATGGATTCCATGTCCGAGAAGGCACAAAATCTTTCAGATCTGGAATCTTAGATGTCAATCGCTTCAAAAACGGTGGGATATACTTGAGGCTTACGAAAACCCGATCATTCTTTTCCGATGTCGATGATCTTGATCCCTAGGATATGACCCCTTTCCCTAAGTCCTTCATATCAAAAGCTTTTTCAACTTTTGCCGTCCGGTCCGACAACACCTTTACATCATTCTCGATAAAATCAAATGGGGTTTCACGATAAGTACTAAAATTACCAACTTTATTATGATCCATTGAACTTTTTATAAACACAACGGTTTCAAAATTATTTTGATCAAAACCATGGATTTTATAACTTGATCAAAACCATCGATTCCAACCCGAGATCAAGTCCGAGGACTCTTCAACCCATAAATGGACTTCTTTGTCTTGCAAACCCTCCTTAGCCTTTTTTTCTAGTTGTGTAGGTGTGACACTTGGTATATCATTTTTGTCAAGACTTGGCGAGGATGGAAGCGGTCTTGAGTTCTTCTAAGGTAATCTCAAAGTCTAGGTTTTTTTGAAGAATTCATATAGTTTTCTTCAAAAATCTAAAGAGTGCTTATTACGGGCGAAAAAATTTCCGGGACCATAGAACCCATCCCTTTTTCCGAAAGTACCTATTTAATTCGAGCACTAGTCAATTTGCTTTAAAGGTTTCAACTTGCGGACACCCCGGATCTGATTTTTCTCTTGTATACCCGTCCACAATTCTCTTGGGGGTTTTGGGAATTAATTTGGATGGTACTAGGTTGAATATAAGATGTTGATCCATTGAACCCAGTTTGGTAATCCTATAACTCATCATTGACCTTACCATTTACCATTTTTGCATTCTTTTCTTGGATCGCAACCCCATTTTGTTGAGGGACCATGGATCGATGCAATCCTTCATCCCGAGATCAATTCAAAAATTCAATCCCCTGAAGAATTGCCTCCGGTTGATGTCGACAACCCTTGATAGTCTTTTCCTTATGATTATTGTGTAGGTGTGACAGTGTTAAATTTTTTGAATTTATCAAAGGTCTCGGCCCTTCATTTGAAAATGTATCCGTGGCGTGGTAATCATAATTAAACATAAGGTTTTTTGTCACCTCAATTTGATTTCTTCCAAAATCTAAAGTATGTGAACGATTACTAACATTTTTAGCTCTAAGGACCATAGAGAAAATGCATCTTGGTCATTTTTCCTTCTAAGCATGATTCCTATGTAAAAAATGATTCAATCGGAGGACCCCAATGAACCTTTTGGACCAACCTTTGGATCCTTGTCCGGGTTAATATGATCTAATCTTAGGTGCCAAATCCGATGTGTTTCATTCCTTCGCCGATCGAACTTTTACTTGGGGTTTTGGGAATGATGCATTTTGGGATGGTACTAGGTTAATATATATAAGATGTTGTTTTCCAAGCAGATAACCACATCGTTATTTAAAAAATTAGTTTGGTAATATTATAACTCATCATTGAATATCCATTTACAAATAGTTTTAAAAGAAAATAATTTTTCATTCTCGCAGGAACATTTTGAACATCTCTTAAAATTTAACTTTTGTCTTCAAAAATCCTTCCGTCTCCCTTTGTTAATTCAAAAATTCATACGAGATATTCAATGTGATGAGGTTCGTAGAAACTTGATTGTCTTTTTTCTTATGATTATGTAAAGTTAAACAAAAATTCTTTGAATTTATCAAAGGTCTCCCACGAATGCTTCATTGTGCTAAAAATGTTTCAACAACGTGAGTAATCATAATTAAACATAATGAAATACTTGTGGGCCACAGCCCACTTCTTTGATTTTCTCGCCACATTCCAAAGCGGATCCTCGATTTCTAAGACTTTTTTAGCTTTGAAGTTTGAATCCAAATGGTTTATCCTTTTTGTCTCTTGGTTATTTTACCACCAAAGCATGAAGAAGCAAGTAAACCATGATTCTTTCTGGAGGGACCCCAATAAACTTTTTCAAGATCATCTTTGGCAAAGAAAGTCCATATCTTATGAGATAATCTTAGGTGCCAAAGATGATGTTTCATTTAGTAGAGAATTAAAGTATTTCAATTTTGCTTTTGAAGTCATGTTTTATATGATGCATTTTGTGAGAGAACCATAACCCTAATAATATAGAGATTATTTCAGAAATCATAAAATTCTTCCATCTGGATAACCATGTCATCGTTGATTTAAAAATGGGCGGAATATGTATATTATAACGAACAGAATATCCATCGACAAATAGTTTTGAAACTGAAATAAGGTTTTTGCGAAAAACAGGAACATAAAGGTTCCATTCATTTGCCAGCTCCCATTCATTATATTCATTCTCTTCCCATATACTAGCACCCTTAGCTGGTTTTTCGGGTTTTGGTGCACTAAGTACCCATTTGGATTTATGCGAAGTAAGGCCATTCATAAGGTTTTGTTTCCAAACAAAATAGTTTTCTCTAGTAAGCAAATTGTCTTTCAGTATATTGAACAGTGGATTAAAAGGTTGCGACATAATGATACTGAAAATAAACATACTGTTGGAAAATTTGTAGTTTCGATGGAAGTTCCAAAACAGATAATGTAATAGGACCAGTAAGACCTGTTAGTTGACTGATGATCTAGATAGCAGATAAGATGACCTGCTGAAATGTATAGACAACTGATATAACATATAGGTCACATATTAAGGGGGAACTCAATATGTATAGGTTAAGTCTTGAAGACCAGAAGATCAGTAAAATTGAAGATCAAATATGCTGAGATCTGTTGAATGAAGCAGATAAGCTGAGAAGCAGATAAGCAGAAGATTTCAAGACAGAAGACCGTCAGTAAGTTGTACTAAGTTAACTTACGAGCAGAAGACCTAAATCAGGTAGACAGATCAGTGTTCGAACTGATCTGTGTCAACTCCATCAGGTAACTACTTCATTATTACCTAGCACGAGGAAAGTGTTCAAGTGCTGCGAATTATACTTGATAGCCAATGAGGAGTCGACAACGCACGTGCGGAGTACTGAGAGTCTGCAGAAAAGTTGTTCAGTATCAAACGGCTAGAAAGGACAAGCTTGCATGCTTTCGACCATGCCGCCCCTGAAGCACGTCAAATCCACCTGCAGACCTACCTAAAATAGATTGAAATTCGAATTTCTCTCCAACGGCTAGTTCGATTTCATGCCTATAAATATGGGATCAAACCTTCATAGTAAGGTTACGGAAATTATCATCAAGCTCAAGCACAAGCAAATTTCCGCACGAAGAACACAAACTCAAGATTTATTCTTAATTGTTCATCCCATTGTTCTTAACATAGAATACTTATCCTCCAACCTTAGGCTACTTAGAAGAAAGGATAGTATTCAGTTGGAACATTACAAATCTTATACCCAATCAAAAGTTAGGTTAAGTTTGTTATAGCAAGATTTCAATCTAGGGTTTCTAGATCTGATTTCTGGGATCGGTTGAGTGAGAAATCGAGAAAGATCTGTTGGTTGTACTGTGTTGGACTAATACATTAAACTAAGTCCAGTTGGTTAAGTTGGTGCCCCTGCTGATAGGGAAGAGTGGACGTAGGATAAGTTGTCCGAACCACTATAAATCTGTGTGCATTTATCTTGTTTTACACTCAACTGCACACTACTTGTTATCTGTATGCATATTCCCATCTGGTTCAGATTAGTATCAAGCTACTGAACTGGTCAGCTCGACATTCTAGTCATCTGATCTTAAAACAGATAGCTCAGGAATCTTATTGTGTAAAACTGGTTTTCACACGAGTTAACTAATTTTTTGCACTATCAGTTAAACTGATAGACGCCGAACTGATCAGTTTCATACAGATCAGTAAGTCGGATATCAGTCCATACTGGTTCACATCGCACTCTGATCAGGCATACATGCATATCACACCTGATCCACAAAAAGTTTTGGAAGTCTATTCACCCTCCCCTCTAGACTTCCATCCTCACTGAAACCCGTTCGGGACCTACAAGTGGTATCAGAGCAGTAGTTCTTCCAACCTCTGGCTTTGAATATCGTCGGTTCTTGAGGAAGAACCTTTGTGGTCACTTGAACTGATCTTTGAAAACCGTTTTAAAACTCTTTTTTTTTTCAAAATCACCACAAGCATGGATACCACTTCAGGTATGCATCATAATTTACCCATGTTTTCTGTAGATGAGTATGTAGATTGGTCTATCGACATGAGAGACCATCTGGGAGTGATAAGCAACATAATGGATGAGATTCTTGAGATAAGACCGATTATTATCTATCACTATAACCCAGCTGAAGCAGGAGATCCTACTCAACCAGTTGGAGCAAGAATCAGAAAGAGTCCCTCTCTGATGGATGCAGATGAGAGTAAATTATCTAATCTGGATACTGTTGCCAGACATCTCATCATGAAAACTATGGATGCTACTACACGAGAGAAAGTGAAGTACCTGAAGACAGCTAAGGAAGTTTGGGATACACTTGCTGAAATCTGCAGAGGAAATGAACAGATTAAGGACAACAGACTGCAAGCTGAGTTGGTGGTATTTGAGAAACTCAAGATGCTACCAAATGAAACAGTTGATCAATTTGATGGAAGGATCACTCTGTTAGTGTTAGTGTCCTAGAGACAATCCATTGTAAGGACATAATACTCAGATAATATTTAGTATTAGTTTAATATTATTGTTTGTTTAATATTAAATGTATGGAGTTGCACTAATTAGAATATTATGTTTGATTGTTTGCATTTATTCTTATATGTGTTCCCTTGAGTCACTGCTGTCATTGAGTGAGTGAGAACTCAAATGGCTTAAGCATGATTCTTAAATAGCCCCAATCGAGGATCATCAAGAAAGGGATATTGATGATGCAATGGAGATTGGTGTGCGATCTGCATCATACTCTTAGAGAGTGTAGTAAGATCTCACTTACTACGAGATACTAGGTATCTCATGATGGATGCACAAATACCTTAAATGGTATTGGTATACCCATCCGAGAAACCGTTTGATGTAGTTCCACTATATGTGTCTACGGGTGTCTCGGTTAGTGGGAGTGATGTGATACTCCTTTGACTTGAGGTCAATACGCACGACATGCGTGGAGTGATGAACTTTGACCATGACCGACGCTTGCACCCATCTATGGGTAGATATGGCTTGGATTGTGTTCATCACAAAGTGCATGTGCGTGGTAGTTGAGCCAAGAAAAGAATTCATTCCTCAAAGTGGATTAAGAGAGAATACTCATCTTCTCATCATAATTGGATCTAAGTCATTGGCCAATGCACGTCAACTTAGACTTTGTGACTAAGTGTGACACTAATGATTAATTAGTGATATTGAGAATGTCGATTTATCGACTAGGGTCAATTAAGACTATTAGTTTGACTAATCGCTCGGTATATGAGGGCCTATGGTCACACAACAAGTAGTTTCCTTT